>JABWIB010008015.1:0-21973 GCA_016617825.1 Platyplectrum ornatum | reverse complement strand
GACATATATTAACCTATGGTATTGTCACAGCTAACATAACACTGGAATACATATAGCATCTAAGAAAATAGGAGATATCGCCGAATTTCTGTTCCTTGGTCATTATATTTCCAAAATGGATCATTTGACGATTTTATGTATTTCTCTTTTTTTTTAACAATATACAACAAAAGGGTACAAGTACAAATGACACATATCATATACAATTATATGTCTATGAAAGTGTTTTCATGTGTGTTATTTAAGGTCAAGCATACAAATCTGTGTCAAGGGTAAGAATCCACATGACTTGCTCTATTCATTGAGATGTTAGGATACTGTAAAGACTCATTAACATTTCCTGACAATGATAATAAATGACAATTCACTTTGATGACATTAGAGGTGCATAGGTTAAAACCATTACACATATAACATTACTTGTTTGGAAGACACTACAGAGCATGCTGGTGCTATATAAATAACATTTCATAATATGATGTAATGTGTGTGTGTGTGTGTGTGTGTGTGTTTATAGGCATGCAGTAATCACATAGTATCCATACTATATTCAATATATTACAAAAGACGTTACAGTAAAACAAATACATTATCATCTTCATTGCATTTTGGAACATAGACAGTCTTTTGAAGACAGCAATTGTCAGCAAGAGGCTAGTTCTGGGAATACAGCCAGAGATATAACTATTTTTAGGATTTTACCATTTGCATTTTGTGGATGCTTTCCAGGTACACTACTAAATACTTTAGTAAATAAATAAATATATATATATATATATATATATATATATATATGATACATCTCAATATGAAAGAGGGTATTTGTTCATTGGAATTATGCATATCTTAAAATATTATTTGAATTATACTCTTAGTCAATCTATTCACTATTTAAAACAACCGTCATTAGTTGCCCAAGGCTAGTGGAACTGATAAATATTGACTGTAAACGGACCAACAGTATATTCAGAGATTTGTTTATTCTGGATGAGTAGAGCTGTTGTGTATTACAAACTCAACATTTATCATCAATATTCTATCACATCATACTTCAAAAGTTCACCCAGGGGATCCCATTGCGTTGCAAGTGGAAGCGGGTCNGTGCTTAAAGTTCAGCCAAAAACTGAGGTCTAACTTTTGGCTTTATGTGTTTTATCATGACTGGAGATTTAAATGAACCCAAGACACTTCTCCATGGCCATAAATATCCGACTGATATAAAACAAAAACAAGAAAAAGAAACTCCAGACGCTGCAGGTTTTTTGAAGATAGTCGTGCAATCTGCCTTCTATAGATTATTTGTATGGCAAACATTAGCACTCTTGCAACATTCAGCACATTGCTATCCAGATTAATATTGAAAACATATTTAATGAAACGTTGAAAGGATTAGAGCATCCTGAAAAGGGGAAAATCTGACTAATGTTGCAGCTGTGTAGCATTTCAAAGTATGTGTAATACTGCCAAAATGTATTAACTAGTCAATTATAAACACTATACACTAAATACANATAAAATCCCAAAGCTTTATCGTTTGTTAGAATTACACCTAACTGCATCCCNTCATTTAGTACAATAGTCAATAATGGGATTCCTGTAGCATAGGATTTTATGGTGGAACTATTTTATATATGACATAATGTAACCCCTGACATAATAAGCAAAGATACAATGCACAGACTGCAATGTACATCCATGAAAATAATGGGAGCTTTAAGCGTGATCCAGGTGTGAATGCAACTACAGCTCTAAGAAGATTTTTAAGTATGGCAGTTATGCATGGATACATTACAACTAGCGACAATACACGTAAGTTCCCATGGTCCCTTTTCCAGACCATTCAGAGTAATCCACCAACATTTTTAGAGAGCTGACAAGGCTGTAGCCTAGGGTGTGAGGCTATAGTGGGGCGCCACAAGTCTGGACCAGATGCAGCCCTACTCCTTCAAACTCACAAAGGTGGTAGATGCAGCTTCCATTTCCTTAACGTTTACCATCTGATATAATGTCAAGGAATGGAAGTTGCAGCAAAATTATACTCTGCCGTCTGTCATTACCTGCCAGTTGTCATGAGGATGTCAGATGAATATGCAGCTCAGTGATGTAGTTCTCTGTCTGGTACAGTAAAACCATAAGCAAATTTGGTATTGGTTAGGGAAGTGATTTNCCACTGTATCTCCAAGATTAATGTAACTCTTCAAGATATATGAATAGTTATTAAAGTTGATTAAGTTATTTGCTTGGTTATTGTATAAATCACTACAGGGTTCTCATGACCATTCTTCTAAAGGATGACTGCAGGCTGAACCACCACTAGCCGCAATACTTTATGTGTAAAGCTGGTTACACACTACATNATTTTCTCACAATTATCATTCCAATAAAATAGTGTATGGAATGATATTATGTTAATTTGTGTGCTGCCACAATCATGCAAAGTACATAACTTGACCACATCTTATAAATGATTTCACTGTACATATCAGTGCAGTATGTGGTGTGACTTCCCAAATGAAGCTGTTCTTTACTGACACTGTCACATGACAAACAGTTTCTCACTAACAGTCTGATAGTCCTCAATGCCATTGTTAGTGAACTTAATTTGGCAGATATATTAGGAATGAAAATGTTACAGTACAGACATGCTCTTTCCAGGCATACAATTCAAACCAATTTACAGTGAGAATGGAGTGGAATTCCATGTGAGCAAGGGGAATTACCCCGTAGATCTGCAGGTATACTAGACAGACCTAGCACTGCGCCCCCTGTCTGCAATGACGNAGTTGTGCTGTTACGTTGTGCCGTTATGTCGCATCCCTTTAAAACAACCAAGGAGGTTATTAATTATTGTGGTTTTCCTTTTAGGCAGGCGNCTNGCCACCCTAGGCGCCTGCTCGANNTCGCCTCGCCAGTAGGCTGGATTATGGGGAATACAATTTCAGATCCTTGCATAGAATAGAACATAGTACCAGTGGAAGTCTGGCTCTGATCCTTAGACATATTTTACCCCTTACCAGGTTAATAACATGACCAGGATAACATATAAAGCCACATCAACCCCAGTTGTGCTGTTTGGAGAAAATCTTAACTCCTCACCTCTGAGATGAAAGAAAATGGAGCATTGGTATAAGGCACAGTAACATTTATTTGAACAATAATCCTTTTTGCATGCGAAATGTTTTCATGAAATTACTGTCCACTATGTTGACAGTCTTTGCTAAGCAGTCATGATAGAATTGTTTTTATACATTTACTGCATTTAAAATGCATATTCAGTAATTTAGAAAAATAGTTTGTTTTAACTACTGTACACACAAAATACAAAGGTGAGTTCTTTATTACTCAAAATTAGGTGAATTGGTTTCCTAGGCATTTTAAGTAAACGCGTTATTAGATGTGTTTGCTAGCACTGTTCCTCTTTAGAACAACTATTTTACTTTTCGTTATTGTCACATGCAATGGAAAAATTCCAAGTTGAAAGGTTTCCCCAGTGCTTTCTCCAAGACAGATGAATTGACTGTATAGTCAGTCAATGATATACAGTTGTATGCTTTGTTTTCAAGTTCAAAGATTTCACTGTGGCCTGTCTGTTTTGGGAGAACACATAAACGTCTGACTGCATATCACTGATTCATATATCAGAGTCATTTCACAAATGCCAGTCAACATGGCTGACAGTATACAAATAGCAGGGCGATTCTTGGATAATGTCCCTACCCTTCAGTGCTTTGAAATTTCGACGACAGTCTGCCAGCATAAAACCTTGTTTTAATCACATCGACCACATAAAAGAACTGGATTTGTTTATCACAGGTCATTTCAAATACCAATGATAAGCACGCTTAGGAAAATGTTCCCTTATCCAATAGTTCACATATCTTTTTTTTTGCACTCTCTCATGTTCCCAAGCAACACGTTGTTAGGTAATACTGACTTTCAGTAAATGCTTATTATATATCAGTTATTGTTGTACTCTTTTCTTTTTAAATGCACATTTAAGGATTCATTTAATGAATGACATTTTGGTTACAGTGCACGTCCCCAATGTTTTCTCCTTAAACTTGTCAGATTTAATGGTTTAGATTTATTTTGTTTAGTTACCTTGTAAATGATACCCTCTTAAGCTTGGAGAATTACTATATAACTAGGAATGCCACCCATCCAGGTTTACTACATATAAAAGAAAAATAATAAAATGAGTCAATAGTCCATTATCATAGTAATCCTAGATGTCGTGTCTGGGAATGACAGTTCTTGTAGATAGAATGACACGACTGCCGTCCTGCGGCCATAACATTTTCAATATTCTTCAAAAGGGCTTAAAAAGGCTGCAATTCCTTGAGAGGCATGACCAGGTGAATGTGTAGAAGGTTCCTTTCTGGGATAATACTGATAAAACATGGTAACCACAAATACAATAAGGCTGTCTATACTAATTTGGTCCTCTCTTTGTATTTCTAGGACTATAGCAGTAGCTACGTGGTACCAACAATGACCAATGTTTTTCTGTTATTTTCTTATTTTGCCTCTTATTGTTTTCAGTGTGCTTTATTTGCTGTGTTCAGTGTAAAAGTGTTTTTAAGTAAATTTGAGATTATTTTAGTCAATTGCATTTGCCTATATTTTGCATGCTGAGTGAAGAACAAGACAGTAGAGAGATGTATAAGGAACTAAAAGGGCTGGAAGTGGGGGGGTATATGCTTGTATGACTTGAAATACTATAAATCTCCATTCACTTATATTATATTCTATGTTTTCATACCACTTATATGGAATATGAAAAACTACAGGTTACCTTAGTAATTATCAGTACTTAAGGTAGTGATTTTTATTAAATCCTTGCCTCAAGTTCTGAGCTTAAATTCAGTAAGCAGGGAGATTGCAGGGGAATTGTAAAGTGGGGATGTTGCCCATAGCAACCAATCAGATTCAAGCAATCAGTTTCTTTTTACATACTTGAGAATGTGAGTTTGAATCTAATTGGTCACTATGGACAAAATCTCCAATTCCCTTGCAATCTCCCCACTTACTGAATTTAGGCCCTGGTCTGGGAGATTTGTGTGCTCTCCCGAGTAATTCCCGCAATTCATAAGTCAAGTTTTTATTAATTTATTACATTATATAAAGCTTTGTTTTTTGATTTTTTTGCTACAGTTATGTACACAAAAGTTTTTCTTATTTTGCTTTTTCTGCAGCGAGTGCTACACTGGTTTATTTATCTTATATAAAATGAGACCTAAATGAGTAGACCTATACAACAATATATTAAACCTTTTAAAAAGAGATACATTCAGGAAATAGGACAAGGGTCATTAGTTTGACATCATATTTAAAGCAAGGCCTAAAGGAAGGATACATTTAGTAAATGATAGAAGAGTCATTGAGTAATGTAGCAATACTTTGTCTGGCATATAACTACATTTCAGACTAATATGTTAGTAATATTTAAATAATAGTAGACTATTGTATAATAAACATTTGACATTTTTTATTTTACTAAGATGACAAAGAAATATTTAGCTGAGTGATTATGTATATAATGTTACAAATGTTTTAATAGTAATATATTGAATTAATAGATTAAAATAAAAATAAACGTGAAATATTTTTATTGTAAAAATGATATAAGATGTATAAATATGTGTGTCAAATAGTGGCAGAGGACATGCCGAATTCAATGGACTGGAGGATGCAGGTGGCAACACAAAATCACCCTATAAGATTTATCCCATAATCTTCAGGTTTAACTGAAACATTTACTCTTTGAGCAGCAAATAACTCTCCTTCTGTTTTCATATGAATTTTAGTCTCTCAGGAAAAAGGTCACTTTAATAAAAAATCTGTTTATTCTGAAAGATTATATCACAATTTATTTATGTTTCAAGGAAATCTAAACATGGGAGGTTTAAAGGTAGTGGGATAAAAAAAAAACGTTGTTTGAATAACACGCGTAAAGACCAGAGCAATGAAGATAGCTTAACCAGCACTTGAGTCTTTGTATCTCTGTGATCCGAGTATTACAACTCCCNTGATCCTCTCTGGCTCCCAGAACTCGGGAGAAAGCTTAGATTTACCAGAATGAATATGGCCTTTCTGTTTGGAGTCTGGAGAACTCTTAATTTCTGTCTCTTGGCTACCCTTTTTGTAATAAATGAAGGCTTGGTGCATAATGGAAACCAGCTGAGCTTCTCTCTAGGTAAAGATGCCTTCTTTTTTTAACGAATCCAGGCCAGATTGTTCCTACGCTGTCTAATCTCTCCCAGCTGCCAAATATCCATCTTATCTTTGCATGAGGTAAAGTTTCCATTAACAGCTATTATGGTAGCAGGGGTCAGATGCCCAGTGTCAAATGGTAAAAGGAAACACTGAGTACAAGAGATTGTTATGCAAAATGCTCCACAATGTACACTTGGCTTAGAACCAGAATTTATATACCAAAACGGGTCTAGCTTTATTGCTATGAGAACATTTTTTTGGATCTTACAGTGGAGGAACGATTTAGGGTATATGTGAGGCCAATAGAATATAGGTGGTTAGGAGGTCTACGAATACTGTTCCAAATATAAAATATATCCATATGACTGCATATTTTCTTATCTGTTANGCTAACCTGTATATATGTAGCATTGGATGAAGGATACCATCTGGCAATGCTAAAGGTGATATTTTTGCAGTAGTGTTATGACTTGGATTGGAAGCAACAAGCTGCTTTTATTGTTAATATAAAACACAATCCAAAGTTGCATACATATTGTTATTACTTAACACGGCAGTTCATCTAAATACCAATGTATATATTTTGTGAAACGAACACATCAATTACATGAGTAGGATCTATACAGGCTTACATATTATGCAAACAATGTCATTGGTTATTACTTCTCAAATAAATTATGTAGTCACTGAAAATAGACCATTTTCTCTTGAGTTTGCTTCATTGACAAGGTCACAGCTGAACACAGACCTCTCTGCACTTAACAGTTAAACTACAGCAGAGTCTATGAATAATGTTCATGTTGATGTAATGAACACTCCAACTGGTTTTATTGACAATGACAGTAAAATGTTTGACATAAAATGTTTCCACATTACTTTTTAATGATTACTTTATGATGACATCTTGTTTTTATTATTATTATTATTATTATTATTATTATTATTATATTACCATTATGTTTATTTTATTTTTAAACAATGATTGTATATCTATGTCCAGATTGGGAAATCTACAACCCGTATCCTGAAAAATGTTACTTCTTCGCTTGTATCTCCGAACGCATCTGCTGCGGCGTCCCACNTCCAGATGCATGTCGTATTTAGGTTACCATGTAAGTGAAGACCACATNAGCAACCAAACTTTTCAGCACAGTCCTTACATAAAATTAGAGCTGTGACAAACTGTGCATAATACATAAGGCTAAACCTAGCTTTACTGCTTTACTGTTTTTATATACCTTCCACCATACATATGCTAAGTGGCCATTCCCTTACTTTAACAGAATGAGAGTTGGAGCCATGAGTACAGGCTTTGTTTGGATGTAAATANTTTTTTTATATAAAGTCATAGGACCCGATATAGACTTTACATACTATTGACTTTCTCACGACTTACTCATGAGTGGGAATAACCATGATAAATTTCAGGGGAGTTAAATTGCATTAGTTGCAAACAGTATTAGAATTGAGAGATGATGGCCTAAATTTACTAAGCAGTCAGATTGCAGGGAGATTAAAAACTGGGGATGTTGCCCATAGCAACCAATCAGTTTCAAGCTCCCAGTTTCATTTTACATACTGAAGAATGTGAGTTTGAATTACCCCCCGCCCCTGCAATTCAACATGGTTTTACACACTCATGAGTAAGTTAATAGTAATAGGTAAGTCTGGATCTTGTCCAGAGNACACACACCCCTGTCTTGTGTAAAAGTTCTATACTTAAGAGCTAAATAATGTACACTTTCCACATACATCAAATCCCCCCAAACTGAATATTGAGACTTAAAAATCCTTATTTTCCAGGACTTTACAGCTTAGGTTCAAATAATCAAAATGACATCTCAGAGGTCTGTTGATCCTTTTATGACCAAAACAGACCCCCTGCAAATCTACAAATAATAGAAATAGTGTAAACATACACTTTTCACAGACCTGATCAGGCTATAGAATTTATACAAACCCACCGTAAATTCACGACTAAATTCATTCAACCATGATTCACGACTAACAATTAGTTTAATCACCAGGAATACATTAATGAAAATATTAATTTGAGGTCACGCATGATATATCCAAACTTTNAACTCATGATTAAAATGGTCAGTTTACTGATCCGATTTTAATCAGGTCCACATTCCTTTTATCTGGGATAGTGCTCATTCAAATGTTTTGGTAAGGAAAATGCTTAAACAATGTTCACACCACCTACTCAATATGCTTTATGCAATACAGTACAAAATTTGACTAAATGCCAATTGACTACTAACCAATATCTGTATTTCTTTGCGTATTCAATACATTTTTGCTGTTGTAGTTAGACTTTTAAGTTGGATCTGTATTTACTGCAGGAGTGGAAAGTCATGCTCTCACCATTGGTTGGATATTGTATTTATGCCCCATAACATAGCAATTACTAATAAATATAAATCTGCAATACATACTGGGAGAAATATCTTTCCACTAAACATCATATACCTANACAGGCCAATTTCCATATCAACATTGTGACACTTCCAGTAGAACCTGAATGGTGTAAATTTGTGGACAACATCACCCACTGAAACACCTCAATAAGTGATTATGTTTGGGACTTANACTATGTGTTAAACAAGTGATAGGAGGCTAAAATCCAAAAGGAACAAATTAAGGTAATGCTTATCAAAATGGCTTGAACATCCAAGCCAATCAAAGATGCAATTGTTCCACACAGTGAAGTGNGGGACATAAATGGAGCTATTTGTTAGTATACATGTCAACAATGCATAGGATAAGAGCCTTTATCACTGTAACAAAGTCAACAAAGTTAGGAAGGTTCCTGCTTCCAATACNGAAATGTAGACTGCTAATTATTAATTACCTACTCCCATGTCATTGTTTCCTATACTATTGACAGGCTAGCTCATTCGACTCTGGTCTTCTTGTAAGCAACTCCTAGCAACCAAATTTATATGTATCACCGCTAAAAGATACCAAATGAGTATATCATACACTCACAAAGTTTAAGATGATACAATATAAAATTGGATCTAGATCATTGTGTGTGGGAACTATTCAACATGACATCCAGTCAACTGATTCCCTTTCAACCTCAAATGGCCAATTTTCTGATTCATGTCCAAGGGCCATTATATATTTAATGAAAGCAGAAAACAATTACTAGCAATCCGTGTGCCAGTACTAATAGATTCTATAACTATGGTTTCATTCCACACCTTATTATTGGAAAAATGGTNTTGTATACTTAAAATNAATTGGTTAAAGGTGGTCATGGAGAAGGAAGGGAAGGTCAAAGGTTCCTTTTCCACCTGGGAATAGATACTCTGGAGACACCTATGAAACAACAACTCTATAACACCCTTTATTAAATAACCTGGTAGTAATTTCCAGACCTGTTTACCATTATGCAGCTAAAAAGGATAAAATGCTTTACAATTAACTGTATAAAAGTGATNTAAAATATGATTATTCAGCATCACATGACATTGCCAGAGCTTGTAATGCTTGTTTAACCTGTGTGATACCTTCTTAATGTTTAATATAGTCTGGTTCATTTGATTACATGTAGATTTTTTATTGATTAAACTTCATGTATCCACTGATTAAAATCTGAGGGCATCCAGAAGCTGGAGTGGAAACTGAATGTCATAAAGTGCTCAGGATCTAGTAAAAAACACCTTTAAAACACATCAGTGAGGCAAGGAAACAAGAAGGGATAACCTCATGTAATGGAACTAACACTTCATAATGCTGCCAAAAATTACGAAAAATAAATGAATGCCATTTCCAAGAATTTGTCAGGGAGTTGCTTTGTACTTACACAGGTTTCACACTTTCACACAAGTTGCGTAGCCTGATTTTATGTTTGCATGGATGTTAATTACTATCAATTGTTAGAGAGTGCTTAGTTTTCAGTACACAATTTGAGAGCTGTAACTATTTGAAAAAGTAGGAACAAAATCCTATAATAATAATAATCGTTAATATAATATACTGCAGTTAAAATATTTATAACAATGACTTGAGCTCCCTAATGAGCTGCTGAATTTGTTTAAAAAACATATCCACTAGAGCAGTCATAGGTGCTGTCTTCAGTGATTAAAGGAGCTAACTGAACACACGATCCACAGAGCAACAATTCCCATTGAAAATTCACAATAGAGCCACCTGGTGGATAAGTAGGTAATCCATACCTCCCAACTTGTCCTGGGGGAAGTTTGGGATGCGCAGGCCTCACCCCAGGCCAGACCAACTCCGCTCCCATCCAGCCTAAGCCCCGTCCCTTTTTTCGGCAGCAAGTAAATAAAACACGTTCCTACCAATTTGTCCCCATAGTGCCACAGTTCTCAAACTGTGGGTGGGGACCCCAAAGTGGGTCGTGCCCACATCTGCATGGGGTCGCGACTTCTTCAGAGAGACCATCGCCCCGCTGCAGGCCCAGCACTATGGGACCAGAAGTGCCACTGTGATACATGCACGCGACCTAGACTGCAGCAGTGAACCAGTTCCATCATTCATTTGTCACATAGGATTGCCAGTTGTCATGATGCACAAATAATGCAATGTCCAAAGGGTTAAAGGGGACATTTCAGACCCTTTTAAACATATACTTATCACTGTTTAAAATGATATACTGGTGAAAAATATCACCAGTGTGTGTGATTTATAAATATATACGGGTATTGTGGTGTGGTAACTTGCTGGGGTCGTGTAGAAATTTTTTTGTCAGATGGGGTCCCAGTCAAAATAGTTTGAGAACCCCTGCCTTAGTGGGACAAACTGGTAGGCAAGTGAAAAAGTCCCCCAAANGTTGTATGGATAATTGCAGATATTACTGCAGCAAATTATTCTGGCATTGTTCACACACATATGGATCTTGCAGATCATTTGAAGAAATCTTGGCTAATCATATGAAAAAAGCACTATTGTGCTGATGTGTTCCCAGATTAACTCGCCACTTATATGCATTTGTGACATATCACAAGCAGTANGCATTACCTGCAGTCATATGGGTTTGGAGAGCGCATGGTACACTCAGCAAAACATCTGCTGGAAAAGTTCACAAGATGGATCTGACAGCTATGTTTCCCTGCTACACTGAGTAACACACCCAGACATGGCTTCCATCCCCTGCGCTGCAGCTGCTAGAACAATGCACTTGCACATGTATTCCAGTGGCAAAGCAAAAGCCTCATATCAAAAGTCAGCATACCTACTGTTGCCATTATCGTCTGGTCAGTCAATCTGCATGCAAACTGATCATGGATTCACTGGCAAAAGTGCAACTTATCTCTGCACGGGTCACTTAAGGAAGGGGTATAGCAGCGTAAGTGCTGTTACCTCTTGCCATTCGCACTAGAGAACGGAGTGACAAAGGAGTTCATTCACGTCTCCTGCAAGCCTGCAGAGGTCTGCACGAGAACTTATTTCAGTTCTAAGAAATATACATTCCTTGCATCAACTACATCAACTTAATTTGAATACTTGTCAGTGTTTAGATACTGTAGATACTGTATTTTCATACATTTGCATACAAGTTTGGAAATGCCAGTCCTTTGTAAGACTGGCTCCAAAACAGTTTTCTGATGTGACAGAAAACATTTTAATCCATGCTGGCATCAGCCATGTGCTGCATCCACATGTGATACATCTGTTAGACATACACATTTGGATTTATCAAGCAGCATTCCCAAGCAGTGCTTACACATCATGCAATGCTAGCAGAAGAACTGAGTCACTGATATCCTGAGCTCCCCCTGTGATGCACACCATTTCAGATTGATTTATCCTCTCACCAGTATTTACTTTCCACGGCTGTTTGAATTCAGGTTGTCTGTCTCACCATTGGTGGTGGCCAGTTTACATTGTAAAGTTACTTATTCTTTGTTCAAACAAATTCTTTGAGAAAGACATAATATTGTCTGCATATGACTGTATGTTTGATTTCCACGTGGCACAATCAAGAAAAAAAAAATAAAGGAAGATCTGTATCTCGGATAATTCCATCATGTTGGAAAAAATCTGAACTCATAAGACATTCCTGTTCAAAGCCAAATGTAGAGAATATGTGTGTTTACATATGCAATTATGCATTATTTACAGCAATTATCTCCTCTCAGTATGCACCTTCTGCACTTTGATAATGATAAGAATAGATTCTCCTGCAATTGATTTCCAGGCACAGCCACTGCTACCATTAGACAATCTTAGGTGATCGCCTAGAGCCTGGGGGGAAAGGAGGATCCAGACCAGTCCCCTTTTTGTATTCCTCGTCCCAGCGTCCCTGTAAGCTGAGACAATGTCTCAGTCTGCTGTTTATATATGTCCGTTTTCTCCCTTTGGGGCTGTCTGGCTCTCTGTATCTTTGTCTGGGGCTCAGGGCCAGTGCTAGGTCTCTGTTCATCCTAGGCGAGACCTAGCTCTGCGCCCCAAACCCCTTCCCCCACGGTGTAGGTTGTGAGTTATAATTAGTTTCTAGGGGTATGGTGTGGGATATCATTAATTTCAGATGTATGTGGTTTATTATAATTAATTTTAGGGTGTACAATGTGTATTATGATTAATTTCAGTGTGTAAAAAAATAAAATAGGTAAACATTATAGGTAGACATTATCACCGCATCTGTAATGATCCATGCCATAAAAAAGGTGATCATAATCTCTTATGCGCCCCAAAATAGTACCAATGAAAACATGACTTACTATGTAAAATCTGAATCTGTGTTAAGCTTAAAATACGCTCGGCCCCAGGTTACCCACAGATAAATCTGGTCACCCTAGTTTAAGCAGATTGCTGCTTATTATTGTCATTTAATAAATGTGCTAGATAGCTTTCACACCCTATTAACTGCTTTTCTCTCACTCCTCACTATTGGGTGCAGGCTGCTCTCATTCTTTTCTTCTCCTATCAGGAGTCTCAATTTCAAATAATGGGAGGGATTTTATGGATTATAACTGCTTGTTTTTCAATTTGAATCTATTTATTATATGTCTTAACTTCTGTTCACTGCTCATTTCCTTGTCATTAAAATTATTTGTCTTTGGGGTATATTTACTAAGCAGGGAATTTGCTGGGGAATTGAAAAGTGTGGAAGTTGCCCATAGCAACCAATCAGATTCAAGCTTACATTCTCCAGTATGTAAAATGAAACTGAGAGCTCGAATCTGATTGGTTGCTATGGGCAACTTCCCCACTTTCAATTCCCCAGCAAATTCCCTGCTTAGTAAATATACCCCTTTATGTCTTTTAAACAATATACAATGAATTAATGTATATTAAAATGCATACATGGATGTCCCATGTCAGTGTATCACTGTGCTAAGTAAGATAACTAGGCTGTTATTAAAGATAACAATTGGGCTGTCAAGCAGCAATAAATAAATAAATACATTTGAGATCATTAATAAATACTGTGAATTCACAATATTAGTGCATTGCTAAATTTTAGTGAATTTGAGCGTGAAACAAATTCTGCCAAAAGGCTTACTTTGTGAGTACGCCCATTAGTAGCCATTCAGCGATGAGCAGCATCATGTATATATTGCCATTGCACGTGACGATGTATACAGATCACAACCTTTTAGACTGCCAGATACTCGGGTCTGAGAATGGTAAAACCCTGATTTTGGCTCAGGTAGTTATGGATGCGCCATTAACACTGTGAATGAACTGCCCGGGTAGATATGGATGCTCCCAGGGCCGACGCTAGGTCGTGATGACTTCACGTCGCTTTAAAACCACCGAGGAGGGCAGCGGAGTAGTGCCGTCCGCCCTCCCGGTTATTAATTATTTTGTTTCGTTTTTTTTTTTGTTTTACTTTTTTTTTCCCTCCGCTGCCACCCTGCTCGGGTATGCAGCAGTTACACTGAGTTCAGCTCAGTGTGAATGGGGTATCATAGGATTACCAACAATGAATACAAAACAAGCTTTGACCAGATCCAGACTTGAACTTGAAACCATGTTAAATTTCACGGGAAATATAACGAATGTTAATGAAGAATACTTTGCTTATTGCATACAGATACTGACTCTAATAATGTTTGCAACTAATGCAATTTACTTTCCCTACGTAACTTTACGCTCAAAAGTTCCAGTCCGAGTCTACAAGTATAATTAGTTTTCAATTGTTTTCAAAGGTATTATAAGTGCTATTGTTCACTTTCACTATGAACAGAAAAAGCCATAGATTGCTTTAAGAAAGAAGACATTTGTCATTGATACTGACAATTAATATTTAGTGTTATGGCCTTAGAATTTCTTTTGCTAGATTTTGTGATTTTATACTAGAAAAATCCTTGCTAGGATACAGACAGCGCCCAGTAATTACATGTTATTTATGCTTTTATAACTTCCTTAAAAAGGAAAACAAAATGACAAACTAAAATAATGATATGCTTTTAGCACAGAATTTTATTACCTTGTCTTGCAAAGAGAATGGAATCTAATGTCAGGCCAGCCAGGCTGTATTTATATATACGAGACATACATTTTTACTGACAGGCTCAGACTCATTAACTAATGTATCTTTGCCTACTAGACACCATATATGGATGCAGAACACTGCTGACATCTGGAGTAGATTTCCATTGGTTGCAATATACCTAACAGGCACAAATACTGATGTAAACTCATTGCCTTAGTTTTATTACAATTATACAACAATGACCTGTAGCATAGCTTGTGGTCAGGGCATTGGAAAAAGCTTGTCACATGCCGTGTTTAATGCCTCAATGTATATTAAATAAGATCTATAGCGCCAGACTAAATTGACAGAGGCTATTGATGCATAAAAGAAGTCATTCAAAAGACACATGAGAACTGTGAATAGGACAGTGCATTATATATGACACAAGCATATATAGTTACCTTCTGAAACCAATAGTAGGAATAGGCTGCAGCTAATTAATTGCTACAGATTTCAAATTATGGGGCCCATTCAAGTCGGCTTTTCGCCTTATTTTTTCCCTTACGCTGTTTGAGTAAGAAAATGTGCGGCTATTTAGCTCGCGGCTCATTGCGCTGTGTATAAAAAGTATTCAGTCCCATAATAGACGGGAAAAAGCTCACTTCATGCTTTTTACCGTCTTCGTGTGTGATTGAATCGGCCCCAATGTCACAAATAATTCCAACACGTTTAGGGGTTTTCTGTGGCTAAATGATAGGGCAATGCCAGTGAACAGGCCTTACAATGTACTAAATAGTATGAAACTACAGTGCTCCACAGATTCTGTTTTCAGAGCTCCAAGAACAGCAGCTATGGAGATCCAAAGCCACTATTGCATTATTAGTGTGACATTTCACTAAATATAGGATCCATGGCTTTTTTTGTTAATTACATTATATTGGCCCAGACAGAGGTTTCTCTTACTTAAAACAGCTCTTCACAAATAGATAAAAATAAAAAAGCTCAATCTTTTAAGTTCCTTATACAGTCTCTCAATCTCTCAACAACCAATGTGGTCCATCTTGAATTAATTGTTTATAACATCTTTGAAATCTCTGCATCTGCTTGTCGTACCTAGTGAAATAAACCAGTGCTTACTGTATCTGAATCATTTAGTTGCTTTTTAGAAGTTTATTTATAAAAATGACAGTTCTGAATTTGAGGAACATTTACAGATGATAATTCCTAAACTATGAGGTGACACGTTGCAAAATAACTATATCATTTATTCTTACGGCTAAATAACCCTTAAATGTCATCATTTCGGTGATGCTTAAAAATCAAAGAATGATAAAAAAAAGTTATTCATTAGTAAAACGGGTAAGGAAGGAAATCTCATAATGTGCACAGCTAGAACAAGAGTTTGCTGCAGCATAATTTGATATTGTATTCTTGTGTACATAATTATCATGGAATTTAATTTACATGCAAAACAGAACAGCAAAGGCTTAACTTGTACAATTGATGCAATGCAGCTGTCTAGATGGATTTTGAGAACAAAATATGTTAATTACTTTTGTTTAATACCATTTTTGTTTTGTACCAAGTCACATGATGTTAAACGTTGGGTCGTGTCAAAAAAGTGGCACGCTCAGACTATCTACACGTTGTATTCATCATCTCCAGGTTTCCATGCTGTATGAGCATTCCCGGACAGAAGGGAGATTGGTCTCAGTCACTCATGCTGGAAAGAGGTTAATGGCGCAATTCTTACATTCCAAAATCCCAGACTTTTAGAGGAAATTAACTTATTCTGTGTTATCTACAGGCCAGTAAATCTGTGTTTTGTGCATTGAGACCACCTCAGAGTTTGTAATTATAAAAAGATCTTTAAATCTTTATACTGTACCTCCTACTTTTTAAGAGACAGTAAATGTTCCTAAATGGTAGATTGCATAGGAACAAGGAATGGGACTATTTAGAGCATTATGGATGTTTGCTGCATTGTAATAGACAACAACAAAACTTTTCTGTATACAACTGTGGGCAAAATTGAATATAACGGGGACTCACTTGAATATAAAAATTGATATTGATAATAGTAACATGCTGGACTGTATCATAATAACTTCACTGTAGAAGTAGTAGTAGTAGTGCACATAAGAGTGGTAAATTGCTGCTATTGTAAAACAAATAACATCTATTTGTATTAAGCAAATTATAGCTAAAACTAGAGATAAGCGGGCCAAGGCATGTGAAATCAGAACTCTTATTATCCCAGATATCCAATCAAGGTGAAATGCCATTAAAATGTTACATCTGATGTTCTGAATTCTATTCTTAGACTGGTCCTTCTCCTTAATGGCTGTTTCATATCTGATTTGATTGACATACACACGTCTGATTCTGATTTGCTGTATAAAATCGGAAGGAGAATCTATAGATTCTGTGCATGTTTATCAGTTCATGCATTAGCTTGCACCTACTTATATGTATACTGTACTGTGCTGTCATTGCTATTTGTATATTTTTTCTATTTAATCTGCTCTTCTATTACTCTTTCTCTAGGATGCTGTATTAAAAAGGTCCTTTAATCATTCTGAAATGCTATACACAACATTATTGTGTACCTTAATAATAAAATATGTCACCTATTGGTGCTTTTAAAAAGAATCTCCTATAACGTTAGGCACTACTGATATTATTTCTTTAAATTAACTTTTATAAATATTTTTGAATATAACTGACATAAATAGATTACACTGTCCAAGAAAAGTAACTTTTATATTTTAAATCCCCCTTCAAATAACTATTTCAGTGTCACAAATGATTTATAAACTTCAGCTGTATACATGTATTTCACAAGGCATGCGATTGGACAGAACTGTGCCAATTAAACATTCTTTTCTTGGCCATTATATTTCATTTATATAATGTGATGAAATAATTGCATGCACTTTTTTCAAGATTGCAATAAATATCTCCACCTGTAAATTCCAATAACATAAAATAACGTAAAAGTACAACAAAAAAAAATAAAGGAAACTTAAATATCAAACACATCTAAACTCTGGAAATATGTAAATGCCAAACATAACAACTTCAGCTTTTTGCTGGAAAGCTGCACATCAATGTACAATTGGGGAAGGGGGCGAATTGATTCTAGCCAACCGCTCAGACATATGTAGTGACACCCATAACCTGAATTTGTATTTATTCCAAAATGACTCATGTAAAATCCAAAATCATATAATGTACATCAGTCTAGAGTATTGTAATTTATGAACTTGGAATGTAAAGCAGTAATGAAAAAAAATGCAATTAGAAAATACTTGTATACCATGAATTCAGGAATAATAGTGCATCTTCTTTATTTTTTAGATCTGTGTCTTATTATTATTACTTATTTATNATGCTATTATTTAACATTAATACAGCTAAACTGATATGAATGTAAGAAGAAGCAGATCTGATCCTCAGGGGTGCTTACTTACACAGGTCGTTCAATTCTAATTAACAGACCCCAGNGAGAAACCTGAAACTATGTAATTCATTTTCAATTAACTACTATTACACAAAAACAGTGATGTTTTAAATGCTTATTAATTTNACCAATAATCTTTATTAAGGAGATAAGTGCTCAAATGATTTACTNTTAATATATAGTAATAGTATTTTGATATATACCAATTAAGTTTAAACATTTTGTACTATATCCAGACCTATCCCTGTCATTCTCCTGATTCGTGCAGGTTTCTGGAGAGAACTCTACCTTAAACTCTCTGCAAGAATCTGCTTCCATACGAATGCAGTGCAGATTGCTTTCCCGTCACCTCCTCCCCAACCCTCTTCATTGTCGGGACTTGACAAGAGAAAAAAATACATACCATTAAGTCCCCTTGCATATGTTGATTTGGATTTGGTTCTTTTTGCACATATGTCTCATGTAGACCTCAGTATGTGCTGTGGGATGGGGGATTAACAGGCTGAACGTTANGCCTATGGAGCCCAGAGACGTCTGATTCAGTAAAATCTATGACCTTTTATGCCAGTACAGGTTTCGTTCAAAGCAACTGGGTAAGTGATTTCTGGAAAAATAACTTAACCTAAAACTTGCATTGCCTTACACAAAGAAAGTTAAAGTATTGTACTGAAACAAAGCATGAGATCATTGTAATATTTAATTTAAAAGGCGCCACAAAAGTCTTGCACTCAGTAAAGTAATCATGAACTAAGAGTTCTAGCATGAGAATGAGAATACGTAGATAGGGCCCTGCTTGTGTTTGTCTACAGAAAACAGATAACATTGTGCTGAAAAGTAATTCATACTGAGGAGAGACTGACTGCNGTGATTAGCATTTGTATTACTGGCAAGATGTCTCTTGTGTATATCTCTTTATTACTAATGTATTAACAGTTCACTATATTTTCATTCATTTTTTTTATATATCATATCATTAGCTCTTGACAGATACCAGACTGGTTAATGTTCTTATCCACACAGTTCTGTTCATGGCATACACTACCAAGTGGACCTTGAGGTTTTTTTCTCTAAAGCTTCTTATATTATAAAATTATACTGACTATAAAATACATTTTATATTCCATTTGGTTTAATATTTAGATTATCCTTATTTATTTATTCCAAAATATGTAGCCTGAACAATCACAATTATACANTCATATATATGTGGCATACATGACAATGGACTGGATCCAGGTTCTTGAGCAACATCAGCTACCACCTGATTGGCTGCAATTCAGGTACTAGGGTAATAGGTTTAGAAGCTTCAATAAGAAGCTTTTGGTGTAATTATCAGAGTTCTCAAGCAGACATGGTACCAGCCCATTACTCCAGTGGCCCATCTGGCATTTGCCAGAAGTGCCAGATGGCCAGTTCGGCCCTGGTTGCAACTTGAAATATGTTTATTCAATTCACTTTTGCATTCGCTTTTTGCCAACAATATACTAGCTATACTTGTTCTGACACAGAAGGTAATAGGAAAGGGGTTNATATAGGGAATACATATAACTGATAATCAAGTTCAGGAAGTTCTACAAGATGTACTCAAGTAGAGCCAGGTGCACCTTAACAGAAAACCAGGAAATGCACCATAAACCATGTTCCTTAATAGCAAGCACCTGAATAAGTATACATCCCAAAAATCAGGACCATTGGTTAACAAATTTCATACAGCAGATGGGTTGAAATTACAGACGGCTATAGATTATGTCTATATATACTGTTTAATATAATGTTTATATATACTATAACTGCATCTTTGAAAAAGTATCTGCTTTTTTATGTTTGTCTTTTTCTAAAATATATTTACATTTTAGTTATTTAGTATCTAAACATTGTTCTATAGTTTATCCCAATATAAATTGTTAGGCAGATTTATATGTTTTGGATCTATGTGTTAGTGAGTACATCAAGTCAGGATTATACATATTTGCACATCTTATAAAACATGTCTGACTTGTTTCATTATAAAAGTAGTTAGTGTGCTTGCCAAATGTTTATTGATCCAAAACTTTCCACTATAGTGGATGAAGTCCAGATTTATGTAGTCCAAAAATACAAATGGAAGATTGGTTAAATAAAAGACTATGGTGGCCTTGCATTTCTTCCAGTTACTGTATTTAATGAGTCTGCAGTATATAAGATCGGTACATCTGTGGCCTTCTCAGCAAAAAAAATATAATAATATACAGACAATTCGCTGGTTTATGCTTATGCCTTTTCACTGATTACTTAAGCCTAATTCCCAGTATAATTATAAAGAAAATTGCCCACCGTAGCTCGATCCAAGGTTATATCTGGCAACTGTTGCTCTAAATTAAGTCATATAGTTTTTGGTTTCTGCATTTTTTTACTTCATACATTTTGCGAGCATCCTAGAGACTGTAAATGTGGGAATGGTACATTTCCAGATGTGGTTATTTTCACATAAAACAGCAGAAGTGTACAGCGATGACATGCTTGTTGCTTTATCATTTCAGTACATAGATGCATATTTTATTATTTCAAGTTATTTTAAAGCAAGGTCAAGTTTCATGTGGATATAAAGAATGAAGCTCAGCTTTGAAAGCTTTACTGACATTTTAATCTNGGATTCTTGTTGGCCCAAAATCACAGAAAGAAATACAGACACTACTACAAATAGGTAATAAATAGAGAGAAGTTTGTNTGTAACTGCACTATCTTTAATTCCCTGGAGTACAGAGCTTTGCCTATGCTGTACATTGTAATAAGAGGACCGGATCCTGCATTGTGTCCGCACCCACCCTCTTCCGCAAATATGNATACGTACACCAGGGCCTAAATTTACTAAGCATGGAAATTGCCCCTAACAACCATCAGATTCAANCTCTCAGTTCCATTTTTCTTACTGGAGAATGTGAGCTTGAATTTGATTGGTTGCTATGGGCAATATCCCTGCTTTTCAATGTCCCTGCAATCTCCTTGCTTAGTAAATTTAGGCCCTGATGTGCTTTTTTTGGGACAACAAGCACATGGAATATGATTGATTGTTCTCCCGCTGGGCCGGACCTTTCCAACCTCCACAGACTGATAAGTCTCTCAATTAAATTAACTCTGCTAGACCCCTACCATTTCCAAGTGCGAGACGAGAGGGAGACAGCCTACCAAGCGGGCATGTAGGATCCTGTCCAGAATGCACAGCCAGCATGGTGGAAGGAAAGGAAATGTATACATAAATGTGTTTAAAAAATACTGAAAAAAAATAAAAAATATTAGAAAAATTGTTATTTAAGACATGGTGGAGCTTGTAGTTCTAATAGTGCCTGCATTGCCTGTTGAATGAAACAAACATTAATGTTCCACTTACCATTCAGCAGTCTTCTTTCTTCTACAGACGAGGATTGGAGGCTGACCGAGCACGTCCTATGCAACACTACAGCTGATGACATGCTAAATATTAGTTCCCCATTTTATAAGCTTTGCCTGTCCCAAAGTGACAAAGCTTATAAATAGGGGAATACATATTAGGCATTTTATTAGCAGTAGGAATGCAAAGGACATATAAAATTAAGAGTGTTGTGACATAGTAAAACAGTGATGACATATTGATAGACAGCAGAATATGTAAGGATGCCATTTGCTTGATGGAATAGGGACAATAATATGGAAAATACAAGCTAAACAACGTATTAATACTGTGCTATTTTTCCTATATATACTGAGATATTGCCTATATTTTCAAAACTGCAGTGATGGAAATGTGGAGATGTTGCCNATAGCAACCAGTCAGAGTCTCTAGTATGTAAATGGAAACTACAATTTGATTGGTTGCTATGTGAAACATTTCAACTTTTCCATTCCTGCAGCGTAATAAATATAGGTCATGGCTGGCA
>JABWIB010008014.1:0-12084 GCA_016617825.1 Platyplectrum ornatum | reverse complement strand
ACACAGGTGGTTACCATAGTAACTGATTGTCTTACACACAGGTGGTTACCATAGTAACTGATTGTCTTACACACACAGGTGATTACCATAGTAACTGATTGTCTTACCCACAGGCATACCCCCCAACTGTCCCACTTTTGGGGGACTGTTCCACTGGCCCTCCCTCCTGCCGGTTGGCCCCACTACGGGGACAAACTGGTAGGAAAGTGTTTTTTTTTTCGCTTGCCAAAAAGGGGGCAGGGCTTTGGCGCGGGTGGGCAGGGTTTGGGGCGTGTAGGGGAAGGGCTGGGTGGAGTTCGCTAGTCCCGCTTTTGGCCAGAGGACAATTGACCCAAGTCAATTTCTATTTCTATTTATTATTCAGTACTTCAGCCAGTGAGAACGGCACTGCACCATAAAACCAGCCAGTCCACCTTCAACTTTAACAGTGATGGGCATTTTGTATTTGAATGTGAAGTATTTGATTTGGCATGTGGCGGGTGAACTAAGTAAAGAATATCGGTGATTAAAGCTAATCCGAGATACAATAGCTGCTATCAGCCATGTAAAACACAGTGTTCAGTTACGCTCTGAGAAAGTGCCGGGTCTGGAAACCACAGCTCTCTCCCTAGACCGCAGCTCATGGAGCAGGATCAGCGCTCGCTGCTGGAGTGAATTACAGGACGTTACGTTACTGGTGGCGGCAGGAGAGTTGTGCGTATTTGTGGTGTCTTTAGATGTACTTTACACCAGCGCTGCCTTCGCTTCCGCTAGCAAAAGTGTTTGTGTGGTTCAGCTACAAACTCTTTACACCAGGCAGTCTATGTGTCGCTGCGGTGAATATCTGGAGGATTCTAAGAAGACTCTACACCTACACGAGTGTGAACATATCAGAGGGTGCGATTTCTACTCTGCAGTGTAACACATTCGAAAGTGATACAGACAAAATCTCCATTACCCCAAACATTTCCTGCTGCCTCTATATTATTAGTGAACTGCAAGGCCTAAATGTACTAAGCAGGGAGATTGCAAGGAGTTTGAAGAGTGGGGATGTTTCCCATAGCAACCAATCAGATTTAAGCTCACATTCTCCAGTATATAATATGAGACTGAGAGCTTGAATCTGATTGGTTGCTATGGGCAACATCCTCACTCTTCAAACTTCTTGCAATCTCTCTGCTTAGTAAATTTAGGCCCAAATCTTACACCTGGATCCGGTCCATGAATTATGGATAGGGTGTAATGTGTCCTTATAGGACAGGACAGAACAGAACCAATGAGTGTAAATAGAATGTGAAAGGTGGCGAAACGTGATCCAGACAGATGGAAATGAATAAAAAATCAGGAGCCAGTGTGGGGATAATACAGCAACAAAGTGTCCATGACATGAGCTGGGGGGACTTTCTTCAGGGTTTAGAGTAGGGGTTCAATTGTGGGCATTTAGCTTGCGTCCATCTTCAACCAGATATTTTGACAAAATATCCATGATGCTGTCATTTTATACCCACCCTGCAGTCTAACCCTAACCCTTCCTTTCTATGCTCCTCCCCCCATACCCTAACCCTAACCTTTCCTCTTCTCCAATCCACTACTCCATCCCTGCAGCCTAACCCTAACTGTCCTCTTCTATGCTCCATCCCCTCCCTGCAGCATAACCCTCTCCTACTCTGATCTATAACCTTCCCATAGCCTAACCTTAACCTCATCTTCTATACTCCATCTCCTACCTGCAGTCTATCCCCAACCCTTCCCTTCTCTGCTCTATACCCTCCCTAGAACTTTACACTTCTTCGATCCATCTCCTTCCCGCAGATTAACCCTAACCTTCCCCTTCTGCTCCATTGCCTCCTGACCCTAGCTTTCCTCTTCTCCGATCCATGCCCTCCCTGTAGCCTAACCCTAACCCTTCCCTTCTATACTGTCCCCATAGCCTAACCCTAACCCTATCCTTCTTTGATCTATACTGTCCCCATAGCCTAACCAGAGCATTGGGAAAAATGTAACAGCGTATTCGCTCTAATGAATGAGTAATGTTTTGGGAAAATCATATATTTGCTGAATGCATCCTGTATTAAACACATCAGTTCCAGATCCCTTCATTCTACCATGTATATTACAGGCAATAAAAGAACTTTAATAGGTTCTAGAGGCCTAATAATCAGGTTATAGCATACGGTAATCTCATATTTCCTGAGTCACCGCATACGAGGGCGATGTGAATGTTAGAACAATCTATAACACCCCCACACTTGGAAGAATCAGTTTAAGCTAAATAGTTACCATTGCTGTTAGGTCACCTGTATCCGCTTCCCGGAGGATGTGGGAGACGGGTTATGGGCAGATATCAGGATATCAGAGGGTATGCAATTACACGTTCATTTTAGGGAGTTCCCGGCAAACATTCGTCTTAATTTATGTCCGAAGTTATAGTGACTTCATTAAAGCGCTATCTGTCAGGTAATGGGAGTTTTGTTCTCAAGTCACTGACCTGCGGAAAAACCTAGAACAACCTTCCCTTTACATTCCTACAGTAAATCCCATTAATCAGCAGAGTATCCTGTGTATGGAGAATGCAGATAATCTGCCTGGGGGGGCATGCACAGCTAGAGAGCAGGTGGCAAAGGGCTACGTGCTTTGTCTTTACGTTTTCTAGGAAAACCTTGGGGCCGATCCAGGGGTGAGCGAACGCCGGCCGACCTGACGTGAATGATTTTGTGCTGGGCATGCTCAGAAATGAAGAGCGCACAGACGTGGGACTCATCTCTCAACTCTAATACCAAATGCAATTAATGACATTTACCTCCAGTGCAATTCAACATGGTTTTGCACTCTTTTGAGTAAGTCGTGAGTAAGTCAATAGTTCCTAAAGTCTGAATCTGGTCCATACTCTCCAACATATGTTAATAAAAGCCGGTACACCATGGGGCATGTCTGCAGAGAGGTAGATTTGTAACCAACTCTCATTTACATGATTAGGTAAGAGGAGAGTGAATCTCTGAGAGACTATCCTCTGCTCTCCAAACCTTTAAGCATTTCCTTAAAACTCAAACTCAAAAGTTAGCGAGTTCCTCAACCTACCTCACATTTTTCAACCTTACTTATTACTAATCTACTTTATATTTCTATTCCAAAACCACACGAACTCACTAACGCTGCTCAGAGCCGGATTAAGCCATTGGGGGGAAACCGGGACACTGAAGAGGGGTGCCCCATTTGTCGGTGGGCCCACCTCTCTCCATCGACTTAGAGGACCCCCTTTTCGTCAGTAAATGCCCCCCCCCCCCAGTTCTTGATTGGCAGAGACCCACGTCAATTGCCCCTTCCCCCCACTGCTGCAATACCCCACTGCCGGGCCAATCCCTGATCTCCCATAGAGTGTAAGCTTGTGGGAAGAGGACCCCCTTCTCCACCCATTCTGTCTGTCACCACCCGGTCATGTCTTCATGATTGTTGAAATTGTAAAGCGCTACGTAACATGATCTATACAAAAACCTGATTTTCACCTGATTTTAACAAACAAACTGATGTTTCAAAAACATGTGTTCTCTTTAACAAGGGTGGTTACTATAGTAACTGATTGTCTCTTACACAGGTGGTTACAATAGTAACTGATTGTCTAATACATAGGTGATTATAACTGTCTTATACACAGGTGGTTACTATAGTAACTGTTTACTGGGCCACTCTCAGTAATAGTGTGACCCCCTCCCCCGCATGTCTCCGGGACCAGGAGCCAGTACTGGTGACCGGGACCCCGCTCCGGGCCTGAGCCAGTAGACCCAGCTGTTTTTCCTGACGGTGGCCCTGACTGTATGTTGGAAGCTCAGGAACAGAGTATTTTATACCTGGTGATAATGTAATAATTTATAATAAATGAAAGGCTGTGTCCCTCCTGTGTGCATTGATTCTCAATAGAAGAATGCCCCGTTATTGCAACTTTGACCATAGGTAGTCCCCGGCCGCTGCTCCGCGTGAGTGAGTAATATCAGGTCAGCGTCTGATTATTTATCTGATTCTTTTGCTCAGGGATTCACATCAATACTGGAAGCCAGGATTCAGCAGAATCGCCCCCTCGCTGCTTGTTATTATCAGCGTCTATTCTCAGCAGATCACGAAGAGCTCACATTAGTCTTATACAGGTATGTACTGCACCTGTGAGACTGCACCGCGCCTGCATCTCGTAGGCTCATGTATAAAGTATCACAGGAGAGAAAATGAGAGCGGATAAATGAGCGAAGGACGGATATTTTATACTATCATGCTGCACATATTGTCATCAGGGATGGAGCACAGAAGGGTAAGGTTAGGGTTAGGCTTTGGAAAAGGGACATAGCATAGAAGCCCTTATTACGTACTTGGGCATGGCCGCGGCACCCCAGTGAGAGCGCCACAGCACTGGTTATGTACTGGGTTTGTACTGGTTATGTACTGGGTATGTACTGGTTATGTACTGGGAATGTACTGGGTATG
Source organism: Platyplectrum ornatum (assembly GCA_016617825.1). Lineage (NCBI taxonomy): Eukaryota > Metazoa > Chordata > Amphibia > Anura > Limnodynastidae > Platyplectrum > Platyplectrum ornatum. The sequence continues at coordinate 7,635 of JABWIB010008014.1, read as the reverse complement.
TACTGGGAATATACTGGGTATGTAGTATGTACTGGGAAGTTTTGCATAAATTTGCCTAAATCACTCCCTCTGCCCCACCCCCATACTGCCGACTCTTGGTTTCTCCCAGGTGGAAGAGGCTGAAAGTCAACAACCCTGGCGTACAATAACTCGCTACAGTCACATTGCATCTAGCTGGAGCTGCGGCCTGACATGATGTCTTATTCAATGCATGCAGAATCCCTGCCCATTATTTTTTTTAAAATAGATCTAGAAGGCTCATAAAATTGTAAATCCCTAAACTATATGGTCTGTTAACCAGTTTATGTATTTATTTATGTATATATGTTTTTGGGTTATTTAAGTAAATGACTCCCCCCCCCCCCCCCCCCCCTCTTTTTTTTTTTTTTTTTTTTTTTTTTTTTTTTTGGTTTTTTTATTTAATTTCGCCCCCCCCCCCCCCCCCTTTAGTTGCTGTCGGTTTTGCTTACTTGCAGGTTGCGTTCCCCTATGTTCCTGACTGCTCTTTCATCTCCGTGTCTGGCAGTGAACCTTGGCTGGATGGTGTCCAGGTATTTTTTGGCGTCGTACACAGAAGCTTCCTCAAGATTTCTTTTGCCAGACAGTTAATTTACACTTGACCTCAGAAAAACGTATTCACATTGGCGAAACCTATAGGGGTTATCATCTAGCAAAGAATGATTAAAAAACCTAATTACGAAAATGAACTATAAAATGTAATTAATTGATGCCTTAAATGTTACCCGTATGCCTAACATCCACATTAATGAAGCTCAGCAGCAGTCATGTTTCTAATGCCCCTTTTCCAATGACAAGAAAAACCCGGGATTATTCACATAGACCCAGGTTTATTTTGGTGGAAATGGATCCCAAGAAAAAAACCCAGGTCCAGTGACCCATCATCAACATCATCATAAAAAAGTGATCTAAAAAAATAATAAAATAATACATGAAATAAAGAATCAGAAAATAATTAAAAAAATGTAAACTAATAAAAAAATTATATAATAAAAAATAAAGAAGTAATCATAATAATAATAATAATAAAGTAATAAAATAGAAAAATGTATAAAAAAAATCAATAATAATAAAAAAAATCAATAATATAAATAATTATCAAATTATTTTAAAAAAAAATAATAAAGAAATATATGGAGGAGGGGGGCTGATTTGATCCCTGGAGACTTTGGACACCTCCGTTACCCTTTATTTATCAGGAGGAGTAGTAGTAGGATTTGGGATGGTGTTTTCCGATGTCACAGCTGTAACAGTTGTTTTATCTATCAGGATCCCCCCGGTCAGCTCAGTTTACAGGACTGAGAGCTCAGCGTAATGAAAGTGAGATCTGATATCCGAGGGGAGGAAGAGCTCCAGACAAATTAGTAAAAAATAAAGAGAAACAACCACCCAACATGTAAACTCTAAAAATCATTTGACCGGATCAGAAAAGTCATTAAGCAAATGACACATTCCAGGACTGCTGGGGCTACAAGTACTCACACATGGGTCTTGTATTTAGTGAATATTATTTATTTTATTAACAGGTTTTTATAAATCAGATTACCTAGCGCTTTACAATTTTAACAATCATTTAGTCATGATAGGGGGGTAACAGACAGATTGGGAGTTAAGAGTGCCCTGCATGTAAGCTTACACTCTATAGGAGATTGAGGGTTGAGTGTAATATATCATACAATGGAGCAGCCAGGTTGCATGGTAAAAGTGCACTGTAGTGTTACTACCATGACTGAGGCAAAATTAATATGGCAAAATTATTGAAATAGGTAGAGGTAGAGGATGATAAGTAGGTTGAGGAACTTGAGAGAAGAGATTTAAGACAGCGCTTAAAATTTTGGAGAGTAGAGGACAGCCATAAAGGATTATTCCAGAGAGTAGGTGCAGCCCGGGAGAAGACCTATAAATGGGAATATTAAAATACACATATTTCTTCACGTTCTGAGTCCTATAAACACAATAGGTGAGCACTGTGTGTATAATACAATCTCTCTTCAGGACATTGTGCAGCTTTTTGTTGTAGACAGCATTGAAAAAGATATAGACATTGAGCGGGGCGCCCACCAGGGTCTGGTGCTCTAGGTGATCGTATAAGATTGGCTAATAGTAGTGCCGGACCCGGGTTTATATAGTGGGTGACGGTGCAAACGTTGCATAATGAATACAAACCGCTCTCACGCCTGGCATTGAGATTTTCCGGGGCGCGCCCTTTATTTTTCTCTTGCATTTCGGATATTTTCATCCATTGTATTATTTTTTTACATTAAGGCCGCAGCGAGAGCTGTTGACTGTTTATATGTGAGATAAGATAACCTGTTCCAGCAACTTAATGTGCTTTATTTAAGATCAAAGGATTAGAACTGATATGTTTAATGTTCTCAGTGATAAACACAGCGTCCTGATTAATGGACGTTTCAAAGTGAGTTCACAAGCACCTTGAGAGATAATTCATGTTGATTTTTTGCTGTGTGTCAACACAGGAATTTTGTACCCAAATGTTATTAATGGTTTGTTTTGCTAATAGTACTGGCAGAATTTCTAAACCATTGACCATTAATGTCACACGTGCATTCAATTATTTAAAACAAACACAAAACAACACAAAACCTACATTAAAAAAAAAAAAATAAAAAAAAAATAAAAAATATATATATATATATATATATACAATATAGATACATAGTAAGACCCCCAGTATACATTTAAGGCAGTGGAAAAAGTACTAATAGAGTAGATAGAGTGGAGCTGGCTGGTCAAGGGGCGCCGGTGGGGACCCATGATCTGTTGACTACACCACTGAAATAGGGGGCTTGTCTTAGGTCCCCCACATCTTGTACTTGTCTATGCAAGGATCAACATCCATAAGGAGATGGTAGAAGACTGGACACACATATGGAAGGGGAAATGGCTGGAAATACATGGTGGTGTAGAAGGCTGGGAACACAGAATGGGTTGTGGGCATCATAGCATTCACCAGCGCCATTACTCCATGCTACACCAATAACTGCGGCTATATTAATTTTCCGTCCTTGAAATCTCCATAGACACTGAAGGCCTGAGGTCAGCGTACATCCCATTGGTGTAGCCTATCTCTGATTAATTAAACCCGTTCTCAGTAAAGGGTTTGATCATTCAGTATGCATACCTTCCAAGTGTCCCAATTCCAGCGGGACAGTGGCAATTTTTAGGTCGCTATCCTGCTGTCCAACTTACCTGCACTAAATAGTTTTTTGAATTCGGCTGAAAAAGGTACGGTGCTGGATGGGGTTTGGTTGGATTTAGGGTTGAGCTTGAGAGCCTATTTGACCCATTTTTGTGGAGAACAATGTTGTGAGGTATGCGTATCCAGTAATCCAGACCTCAGCGCAGCTCACGGCATGATCACTTGCTTTCAGAGTGGAGTTGTGGTTGGGAAGGGAACAGTACTGGCAGGGGTGGCCCTGGGTTGTGCAGGGCTTTGGGAAAAGTTTTTGAAGGGGGTCCCCATCTTGTGGGGGTATCGTTCACACAAGACATTCATAGCAACCAAGCTCTTTGCCAGGGAGCTACATGAAGGCTTCCCCAGCACAGTACAGGTATGCTGCTGAAAATGAACCCGATCCAGGACCAAATGCCAACAAGACCACACATAACTAACGTAGGCCCAGGAAGCTGACACTCCAAAACCTATTTAAGAGCATTGCATTAGCAATTAATATTCCGAGCACAACACAAGAGGTAGAGAAATGTTGATTAAAAATGTTATTGGTCAATGAAAAATAGAAAAATTATTCCTGTTCATTATTTTAAAGTGAATAAGATTCATGGCTTCTCCTCTAGTATTCTGTGAAGTGCTTGCACGAAGCATAATCACCACTTCCACTACACATGAGTGTAGTAGACACACTGGGAATACGTATCTGGGAATGCCGCTGCATTGTGGTCAATGTAATCATTGTAATAAATAATAATAATAATAATAATAATGTATTACTAAAGCTGCCTTGACAACAGCTTAGAGAAAAATAGCGGGAAACCAAACAAGCTCATAACTATTGTCCGATATTCTGAATCTCGCTTCGAATAGATTGCTAGTGCAGAATAGGACGGGTGTGTGTACGATCGGTCCCAGTGTTAAAGGGACACTCTGAATACTCCGGCCCAACCGTCCTGTCTTACAGTCTATTCTATTACTGCCTGTGCTGGAACATTACACATATGAGATATTCTAAAGCCATAACCATCTACCGCTCTACAGCATGAGAGTGAATATTCCATACAGCGGGGGAATCCCTAGTTAAAGGGAGTACTCACTAATACGATCCCCTTGCTGTTGCCTAATCGGCTATACCTACCACCAGTTTGAAACAGAGATTTGAAATGAGCTATTTAAACCCTTGGCCTAAATTTACTAAGCAGGGAGATTGAAAAGTGGGGACGTTGCCCATAGCAACGTCCCCACTTTTCATTCTCCCTGCGGTCTCTCTGCTTTGATGCCCATAAGTCTTAACGATTTGAGGAGCAGCCGTTATTACGTTATTATACTATTTCAGTCAATATGGCGGGTCAATAAGGTGCTAATGTTAATATTTTAATTGTTAATTGTGTCATTTTATTCAATAATATTTATAATATAAAGTTCATATTTTATTTTAAGGTGTTGAATTAAAGAAGGTGTCACTGAACGTGACGATGTAGTTGGACGTTATTATTATAGTACGTGCTCCAGATATTGGAATACCAATACCACTATAATGGTATATAATGGTATAATGGGTGACCCTCCTGACAGGCTAGGTTGGGGAATTTGGCCGATGACTAAGTGTGAAAATATTAGTTCCTGGTGGCTAGGAGAGATGGTCCTGGGTGAAAGTTGTGTTTAAAGGTCCCGAAGTGATGATTTTGTGGATGAGAGATAAGAGTCTCCGTCTCTGATTAACAAGCTGTGGCAGGACATCTATTGTCAGTGTTTATAATACTGAAATACGTAGCTGGAGGGCTCATAGGCGTAACCGCTGGATGATGGAGTGATCACACTCAGGTTAAAGATCAATCAACAGGAAAATATTTAAATTCCCGATACACGACATGTTCTTGTATGTTCTTAGTAAAATATATAGTGGGAGGAGGAGATGAGCATACACCTGATTGCAGTACGCAGCTCTGCAGTATGTATGATGCATTATGGGTGGATATAGGGGTTAGGAGTAGGAGAAGGCCCGGCAGCCGGGGAACAGCTGTGATGGGCCCCGAGCTCCAGGGGGGCCACACCACTAGCCTTACCACGTGATAATGGATGAAATACCATGAAAATGTAGTCACGGGTGCAGGGCCGGCGACAGGGGGGGACAAAGGGGACAGCTGTGACGGGCCCCAAATTTTAGGGTGCCCTGTTACTAGTGTTATCACTATTGAGGGGGGCCCCAAAAAATCTGGGTGTTCCGGGGGCCCCAAGATTTCTGTTGCCGGCCCTGCACGGGTGGCCGGTCGCTGCATGAACACAGTGCATGGTGCGCTGTTCACTGGTTGCCATGATGGCACATAAGAGCATGTATAATGTGTAATATGTCATTTTTTTTCTCCTATTGAGGGGGGGGGGGATATTTGGGTGTTCCGGTCCCAGATTGTTGGTTCTGAGTGGGGGCATAACATATACAAGTGCAGTAGTGAGCAAATCCATTCAAAACTGAAAGAGATGAAAAATTTTGTGTTGAGGGATGCTGTTTCTTAGCTTAACTCTAATTTATTGATTAAACATAAATATAAGCCGTATGAGAGTTTCAATTTTTTTTCCTGATTTCGAAAAGGCTTGAACATTTTCACATGTTTTTTTTCCCCTAAAAATCGCCCCTTTGTGCGATTCAGATCTGAACGCAACTTGCTCACGGGGATGGACGAAGTCACAGTCATTTCGGTGTGAAGATGACCTTTTTTCCTAAGTTTGTAATGAAAATTTTTTCTTCATTTTCTTAAATATTAGATTTTTTAGAAGTGTCATCGTATTTTTTTATTGCCACTATGGTGGCGTCATACCAGTACAGACAGGCCGGCAGGGGCAGCAGAGCGGCAGTATTTTTTTAAAATAAAACATTGAAAAAAAAAAAAAAGGTCGGTCACCCCGCCGCCTTCCTCTGCAGTTTAGAAGTGGGATGTGACGTCATGACGTCACGCCACACTTCACTTGCCAGCGAGGGGGCGCGGTGCTAGGTCTGTCTAGGTCGCTGGCAGACCTAGCAACGGCCCTGGGTACAGGGATACTACATACCAGCATTGCAAATATTAATTTAAATAGTTTAAAGACTAAAAATAACCAATGTAGATGCTAGTAAACTGCAGAGACTTGTATTACATCACCTACTTAGCTTCTGCTTTCTGCATATGCTGCTTGTTTGATTTTTCAATCCAAAACCTAATAATATAATATAATTGTAAAAATTTTGACCTCAAAAAGCATATAAATGGAAAATATTAGATGAGCCCCAAACTCTACATGATAATGTCATACACTTAGAATCTGTGATATATAAACTTTTCATTTTACACACTGGAGAATGTGAGCTGGATTCTGATTGGTTGCTATGGGCAACATCCCCACTTTTCAATCTCCCTGCCCTCTCCCTGCTTAGTAAATTTAGGTCCAGGAATCTATCTCTTTAATATTGCTGCATATTCCTCGGAGAAGGAATTTACTTCACCATCATGCGGACAGGTTCTGCCTCGCAGCCAAATGTCTGTTTAACCGCCTCTTTCTGCGAACTATTCCTGAAACACGTTGCTTCTCGTAGATGGATGATTAACACTGGATGCACCCCCCCCTTCCTCCATCCCCCCCCCCTGTCCTCCCATCCAGCCAGTTGCTCTGAGACATCAGCCTGCAGAGCGCACTTAAACATTCGAGGTCATTTACAACATATTCGGTGCGAGTCGTTCCCTCTCCAGCTGAGCCTCCGCGTGACAGCTGATATAGACATCTAGCCAGCAGCTGACAGGATGAGGTGCACAGCTGTTTGGATCCTCCTGAACGTCAGCCGTCCTTTCTTGAGTGGAGTGGAGACCTTTTGGCCACTTCTAAATAGAGGTCATTGTGAAGTCTAATCACAGCGAGTACTCTCATGGCCACTTCCAATGCCTGAGGGAATGGGAGTAATTAAAAGTTTATATAGGACTGTGAGAGGAGCGAGCAACGTGTTAATGATTTATTCTGCAGTCATCCACTTCCATCCTCTTCATTCTCTGAGGGCTTCCTGGCACCTCAGGGGGGAAACATAGATGCTCCTGATGCCGAAATAGTGTGGCCCTGATTGTGAAGTAGATGCAATGTAATGTAATAATGCTCTCCTGCAGCCGTGGGTATAGTACCTGACTGTGCATGGTGAAAATAGGGAGCTATGTAAATTGTACAGACAGCAGTGGTGCGTGATCTGGATGCCCTGGGTAAAGTCTCACCTCCATCTCACTACCAGAGCCCCCCCCCCTTTACTGATGAAGTACGCAAGTAAGAGTGGAAATTTAGAAGTGGTGGTATGGATATATATAAGTGGTGGTATGGATATATAGAAGTGGTGGCATGGATATATAGAAGTGGTGGTATGGATAGTTAGAAGTGGTGGTATGGATAGTTAGAAGTGGTGGTATGGATAT
>JABWIB010008013.1:5910-18714 GCA_016617825.1 Platyplectrum ornatum | reverse complement strand
ATTTATTAGAGGAGAGATACAATGGAGGAGGAAGGTGTTGTCTGTGTGTTGCAGGGACATAACAGATTTTTTTTATATATATATATATATATATATATATATATATATATAGAAATTTAAATTGCATGATGGTCATTAAATTTCACTTTTATAAATGATTCACAAGTGTAAATAATGTGGTTTGTATGAGAGGTAATATGTTAATAATATGTAGTTTCATATGTAGTGAAACAGTTGGGGTGGGTCCGTAATATTAAAGGCTAGCCAACTGTCTGGACTTTAATTGTTGTACAGATACAACTCCCAGCATGCACTAATGGCATATGCTGATTACTGGCAAAGCATGAGTGGTGTTACATTTTAATTCCTGGGGTGTCCATTGCTGATTATGCCTGCTGTCAAAGTAGAGATTATACCTTTCTGCTGTTCTTTACCATTGTTTATCTGCATTTACTATAATTCCACTAGGAAAAAACTTTCAATGATTAACTGTTTAGTGGCCTACTGTAAATAATATTTATAGACAAGAAATGAGCGTGTAAAAACATTATATACATTGTGTCTGTTAAATAAAACAGAACTAGCCAAAATCTACAAACAGACAACCCCCTGAAACTTCTCATGAATAAACAATTGCTTAACTGCAAGAGTTAATGCATATGAAATGTGCTTCTAAGCAGAGGACGCTCACTTGGTAAATGTACACTGCTGGATTATAGAAGCTATAATTAAATTAATATTAACAACCTGACAGTAGGACAGTGTTCATAAAACACCAGTATTTGGATGGGAAGGGAATATAGTAGGGGCGGGCTGGAAAGGCGCTGTAGCACTGGACCCTCACACCACATACACAAGGCTTTCCCTCTTTTTGTATTTGAAAATGTTTTCTCTTATTTTCACAAATGAAAAGAGGGGACAGACCTTACTCTCTTCTAGTAAATCTAAAGTAATAGAGGGACTTACATTTACAAAGATGGAGCTATGTTGACCAGCTCTGTTGCTCGGGGCCAGAGGCAGCTTCAATCCAGTCTGCATTACAGGTACTTTGATTGATACTGTATTGAGGTTACATAGATAGAGGTTTTGTATAGGTACAAAGGACAGAAATGTAGATGTAATCAGTATACACTTTCTACATTCTGTATTGTCTGTCAGTCACAAGGATGCAGTATCCATTTAACAGCAGCCGCGAGGATGTGGGTGGTTTTTTTTCTTTTTAAATAATTGTGGTTTCAATAATTATATTGATATTGGACAATTCATAAGAGTCACTGGTATGGAATGTTAAATTGGACAACAGGAGGGCACTGACTACCTCCTGTATAAATGAGTGCCAATGCAATCCATTTACAAGCAATTTTCTCATGCAGGCCATCTGGGGGACACTGCTACAATGGGTTGGTGCTGTGGTTGTGGAGCTGGGCACTAGGTGGTTAAAATAAAAAAAAAAACACCTAGGTAGAAGCTCCTCCCCCACCAACCCCCTCCTAGCCTCAGTTTTTTGCCTATTGCCGTCGGAGTGGGGCACTTTTCTGGAGGCTCTGAGCCTCCAGCATTCTTTTTGTTAGATTTTTTATTCTTTATTTTCAAAAAATGGATGGCTATAGCTTTAACGGGGGCCGCGGCTATCGCGGCACCCGTTTGTACATCGCTTAGCGCTATGGCACCAGAGAAGAGCGTGCAGCAGCAGGACCCATGGCTTCGTCTCTCACTCCCCAGGTCCCCACAGTAAGGACCCTTCCTCCGGTGGCTTGTGGAGAGCTCCGGTCTCTGAGAGACAGCGATGTTCNAAGATGGCCCCCGCCACCAGGACGGTGCCATCTGCTTGCTCCTGAGGGTTCGCAGCAGATGGCTGGGCAGCTTCCTCCTGCTCTGCCAGCAGGAAAGGACTTAGCCCCCCACCTCAATAAAGGATCTGGGGGTCGCTAGAAAGGAAAGGTTAGGGGCCCCTGTACAAGTCTACAGGTAGGTAACCTTTCTTTGGTCCAGTGTGGGAGGTGGAGAATTGGGAGCACCCCCTTCGCTGTAATGGTTTCTCCCTAATGGTTTCTCCCTTTCTTTCAATAGAATTCGAACCGAATTTTGAGCCGTTATTCCTCTCAGCTGAATGACAGGAATACTGCTGTACACTATCTCTCTGTTTGGTGTTGCTCCTCCCCTGAGGAATATTATTACCCTTTAGGGTTTATTTTATTCCCCTCAATCTCTGATCTGAGAGACATATTAAAAAAAACTTTTTAAATTATTTTTCCTGTGAGAACTTAACTGGTTATTACATCTTATATAGAAGCGGGACTGTAGTGTGGCTCCGGTTGGGTGGGGGTTGTGTTACCTCACTTTTAGCTGTCCTTTTGCCTCTCCCCTTATAATATGTATGAGAAGGGTCAGGGTGCGGCACAATTTGACCAGCCAAAGGGGTCCTCTCAAAGGCCCCGCCAGGCTTGGAGACCGAAGCGTCAGCCTTCTAAGGGGGCTGACAAACAGAGCTCCTGATGCTCCTCAGGAGAATCCAGGTGTGGGGGCTCGTCTGCTGCTTTTTGCGGATGCCTGGAGGGCTTGCACAGCCAATCCCTGGATCCTTTCTGTCATAGCAACAGGCTATTCCCCAGTTTTTCGTCATCCGTGCCAGAGCAGGTTTTTTACCACAGCTCTTCCTTCGTTAGAGGAAGAGAAAGTGGTTTTATTTCAAGCTCTAGAGTTACTGCTACAGCAGAAAGTTATTGTTCAGGTCCCGTTGGATCAGAGAACAAAAAGGTTTTCATTCAAATATTTTTTGGTAAGAAAATCAGAAGGCTCCTTCCGCCCAATCCTAAACCTTCGGGATTTGAATGGAGGGCTTCAAGTTCCGCGGTTGAAGATGGAGAGTCTCCGGTCNGTGATCGACATCCAAGATGCCTACCTTCACATCCCCATCGCACCTCAGACTCAATCCCTCCTGCAATTCGCAGTCCAAGGGTGCCACTACCAATTTCGGGCTCTTCCATTTGGGCTGGCCACTGCTCCCCAAATTTTTATATAGATCATAGGCTTCAGGGTCTCAACATTATTCCGTACCTAGAAAGGTCGATTGCGGACGGTTTTGCAGGATCATCTGACTTTGGCGATCCAGTTTCTTCAGGTGCATGGTTGGATTCTCAACAGGAGAAAGTCGAATCTTTCTCCTCAGCGAATGCTATACCTAGGTGTGGAGTTCGACACTCCGAGTTTTTCTTCCAGAGGACAAGGTCACCTCTATTCAAAGGCTGGTAAGAAGAGTTCTTTCCAGAAGAACTCTTTCCGTACATCTGTGTACACACCTTCTAAGGAAGATGGTGGTGGCATTCGAGNCCATTCCTTAGGCCAGACTCCATTCCAGAAGGTTTCAATGGCACATCCTCAGAAACTGGAGCGGAAATTCCAAGACTCTATGTTCTCAGTTCCTCGTTCTTCCTCCTCACGTTCGGTCGGCACTTCATTGGTGGCTTGTGAGGGACAATCTTTCAGTCGGTCGCTCCTTTGCTCCTCTGTCGTGGGTCATTGTCACGACGGATGCCAGTCTGAGGGGATGGGGGAGCCGTGACCGTACATCTTCAGTTGCAGGGCCTGTGGTTGCCGGAAGAAACAAGATTCTCGATCAATGTTCTAGAGTTGAGAGCGGTTTACAGGGCCTTAGTGTCGGCTCAATCGGTCCTGTCAGGACGCCCCATCCGGATTCAGAGCGACAATGCCACTACAGTGGCTTACATTAGTCATCAGGGCGGTATCAAGAGCTCTCAGGCAATGCGAGAAACATTCCGCGTTTTCAGGTGGGCTGAGAGCTTTGTCCCGGTGATATCCGCAATTCACATCCCGGGTGTTCAGAATTGGGAGGCGGATTTCCTCAGCAGACAGTCAATCATGCCGGGGGAGTGGTCTCTCCCCCTGGAGGTGTTCCATTAGCTGACTCTGCAGTGGGGTCTTCTGGACTTGGATCTGATGGCATCCCGCTTCAACGCAAAGGTTCCCCGGGTCTGCTCCCGGTCGCGGGACCCTCGAACAACCTACATAGATGCAATGTCTATTCCAAGTCTTCTTAAAAAGGTGAAAAGGGAGAAAGTGCCAGTCATCCTGGTAGCACCAAACTGGCCAGGAAGGGCTTGGTATGCCGATCTCATGAGTCTGGCAGAGGGCCCAGCGTGGACTCTGCCCCTTCGACCCGACCTCCTGTTTAGGGTCCTTTTATCACCAGAACCTGCCTCGTCTCGCTTTGACGGCATGGCTCGAGTCCCAGATCCTAAGATCTGACCTGGTGATTGTGACCATGCTTAGAGCACGCAAACAGGTTTCCTCTAAGGTCTACCACCGCATTTGGAGGGCCTACATCGCTTGGTGTGAGAGCAAAGGCTTTCAGACTCTGTCCTTTCGTTTGGCTAGATTGCTGGAATTCTTGCAGACCGGCTTGGATTCTGGACTTTGCCTGGGCTCGCTTAAAGTCCAAGTGTCAGCCTTGTCTGTGTATTTTCAGAAGAGACTGGCTTTACTTCCTGAAGTACAGACTTTTTTTTAAAAGGGGTTCTACAAATCCAGCCCCCATTTGTTCCCCTAGTGGATCCCTGGGATCTTAATTTAGTACTCTCTGCTCTTCAGGCTCCTCCGTTCGAACCTCTGGAGACTGTTAAGTTTAGATATTTCCTGGAAACTAGCTTTCCTATTGGCTATAGCNTCCGCTAGGAGGGTCTCCGAACTTAGTGCACTTTCTTGTCGGGCTCCGTTCCTTATCCCTCACCAGGATAGGGCTGTTTTACGTATGGTCCCATTCCTCCCAGTCATCATTCCTCCCGAAAGTCGTCTACAAATTTCATGTTAATCAGGAGATCGTCCTTCCTGCGTTTCAGGACTTGGCTTCTTCTGAGTCTTCCTCAAAAGATTTTCCTTTTCATCAATCTTTAGATGTAGTTAGGGCCCTCAGAGTTTACTCGTTCGGCTCCAATTCAGAAATCAGACTTGTTGCTGTTACTTTATGATGCACACAGACGAGGATGGCCTGCTTCGAAGCAAACAATAGCACGTTGGATTCGTCTCACCATTCAGCTGGCTTGAACCTGCGGGTCGTCAGGTTCTGCCGGGAATTTCGGGCCATTCCACCCGTTCTGTTAGCTCGTCATGGGCAGCGTGCAAAGGGGCTTCTGTACAACTGTGTAGAGCAGCCACATGGTCCTCCGTTAATACCTTTGTAAAGTTTTAGATTCCGTGTTAACGTGTGAGGACTCGTCCTTTGGACGTAGGGTTTTAAGCTCTGCTTCTTCTGAGGGAACCCACCCTTAGGGTCTCTCTCTGGTATGTCACCCATTGTAGCAGTGTCCCCAGATGGCCTGCATGAGAAATGGAGATTTATTCACTTACCAGTTAAATCTCTCAGTGACATCTGGGGGACACTGCGTGCACACCCTTCGCTCAGAGTAGGGGGGTGTGTATGTTTCTTTTATTGTCCATCTCCCGTTTCCTCTCCTTCCGGGGTCTCTGGTACAAAAAACAGACTAGGATGGGGGTGGTGGGGAAACTTCTACCGAGGTGTTTTTATTTTATTTTAACCACCTAGTACCCAGCTCCACGACCACAGCACCAACCCATTGTAGCCGTGTCCCCCAGATGTCCCTGAGAGAAATAGATTTAACTGGTAAGTGAATAAATCTCATCACATTGGCCAGGGTCATTAAAAAGGGGGGGAGAAGGGGTATTTATAGGTTACTGCAACAGATTTCTTTATTTGGGCTGTCCCACTCTGTTTCAGTAGCTGGTATATTGACTTTGCTTAAGATAATCCAGAAAGCATTGATGCATTTTGCCACCACCTTAAAGCTAGACAGACAGACACAAACACACTTTTAGCCCAATTCTACAATAATTGTGCAGCAAAGTATAATATAAAAATCCCATACAACCACTTAAATGCTAGGGGACAAAAATTGCATCAAATCCTTGATTGATAGTGTGCCCTAGCATTTATCTTTTCATCAGTGTTTTGTGTTCAGTATCACTGGGAAAGATGACCCACGGATTGCCCCGTTTATTGGCAATTACACTAGCACAATCATTGTTTTAGTGAGTGCCCAGCTTTAGAGTTCATCTAATTGTTAGATTGATTTAGCAATATTCTGTTCAGTCCGATAAGTGATAAGGAGAGAAGATGCTTCTGTACCTTCTAGATTTCCCGGATATAAAAATGACTGAACATCTTTGGGTGACAACGTGTGCACATTTGCTTTATTAATCGGCACATTCTTTTTCTTAAAAGACCATAAATATTAGCACTTCAGACAAATAGGGCAATTTCAAAACACATACATAGTACCAACTGAAGTTGCCTTATGCACAAAGGAATTGAAGTATTCATTGAAAATGTATTTGACAGTGGTAACTTTAACAGATACCAATGTCCCAGATTGTCATTTCATACTTGTATTATATTAATTTTATACTGAGTGTGCATCTGGAAGACTGGACACTACACAAATTCTAAGTATAGGGATAAGTGTAGCTGTGATGCCCAATTGGATAACTCACTAAAAGAAGGTAAGTTAATCCATCATTGTGTTCTTAAGCAGCTTACTATGAATGCAAAAAAACCCAAAACAAGCCAGAACATGACCATTTGCCTACAATACTTTAAAGACAAAACACTGTATTTTGTTTTTCAATTGTGGATTTTATAGCAAATATGGAAACAGCCAAGATAAGTAACAATCTGGGGCTAGATGACTAAACTGCAGGAATGTAAAGGTGGGGATGTTGCCCAGAGCAACCAACCAAATTCTAGTACTCTGTTTTTACATACTAGAGAAGTTTACTATGGGCAACATCTCCACTTTTCATGCAGTGTAGTAAATTTACCCCCCCCCCCCCCGAGTGGTGAGGTGGAATTTGTTACAAGATCAAAGCTCTACAAAAAGGACATTAGCAACTCTTGCTATGCTTAAAAGCTAGTAAATATATCTTGTAACCTAAACACTTACTTAGGAGGCATGAAATATAATGACATCCTGTAAAAATACAGATGTCTCTTGTATTCTATGTGTTTAACAGAACTACGAAAAGGCTTTGTTTACAGAGATAGTTTTGCCTAAAATGGTCTATGTATTCCGCATCCATACAAGCAAAATACTCAGCAGCAACTTAATGTATAATTAATAATCCAACTGCAATATATTAATTGCTGGGGTGCAACCTGAGTCTTCAGCTTTTATGGATGAGCTTCTCTAGTAGCGCCCTTATTGTAACAAGAGCCCTAACACAACATAATAATGAAATTCAGAAAATACTTTCAGTATAAATAAGTAATAAAAACCTTTCATGTAATCAGAGACTATTAAAGATCTTTGTGCAATTAAATATGGATTTTCAAACATGTTTATAAGGACATAGTACATAATTTAAAGACTATTACTGTAAAAATTATTCTAGTCAATTAAAAGGGAATTAAAAAAAAACACAAAAGCAACAGCGCTTGAAATAAATAAAGGTAATTCTGCGTCCAACACATTCTTTACAATTCTTGAANTTAACAAAGTCAGGTTCTTTTTTTCTAATGAAAGTTACATTGATATGTTAAAACCACATTAACTGAAAACATAGAAAGCCACTAAAATGAAAATATTTTACTGTCTGGACTACACAGCATATAAATATGCATGTGTGGGGCTTAACCATTTTTAGTGCAAGGATTCTAGTAACAACAACTCCAGGAGAGGAAGGAGGGAGAGCCCTACACATCTGACACAGGCTGCAAGTTATTGCTGAGTGCTATTGATCCACTAACTAGGCCTATATAACAATATCTTAGGCTAACAGACATGTGCCAAGTGATTGCTTGAAAAGTTTCCTGACAGTGACTACTAAAAAGCCCCCAACACCCATTACACATCAAATGCACAAAAAGTGTTTTATGATCAATGTCTGAAGTGGAAGTTAGTCTTACAAAGTAGATTCTGTATTTCACAACACTGTGTAAAGAAACAGACACTGCCATTCACACAAAGTTGTGTCAATCATGTTGTGAAGATCTTTCTTGACATGGTAACTTGTCCATGAGAATTTCACTGATTTTTTTTTTTTGTAGAACAACATGTAAAACAAGAATCTAAAGGCCAGAGTGGTCAGAGAAGTGGCGTATTCGCAGAAGCTGAATGTGGCTGGCATATGCGGGACTGTACCTTCCTGGACTACCATAATCAGAAGTGTTTGTGTATCTGCCTGGGCTCCCAGGAATGGGACTGCTTCTACCAGGAGTGGAAAAACCATGACCACCTGGGGAACTACAGCCAAGCACTTGACATTTTGTTCTTCCTGATAAAACTGCTGGGCTTGGCCAACTAGAAGAAAAAAAAATAAAAAATCAGAACACAGAGATGAATTGGTCATAAGAAACAAAACTATTTGGTTTTCTTGTCAGAGGTTACCCTTGCCGTTCAGTACTGGTGTAAGACAACACTGCTTTTGTCCATTTGGAAATACTGGGGTACTTCTGTGCATCAATTTCCGTATTTTCTATAGCTGATAACACATCACTGTCTAGCTTGGAAGGATGATTCCTAAAACAGAGTAAATAGCTCAAAGCCAGAGCTGCATACCTACACACAATATTTATTGATCACAATGTGTATAGAAACAGGAGGATAAAAAAAAAAAAATCAGGGGCAAGAGGAAAGACTACACATTGTAACCATGAGGTGTCACTGTTAAGTATAAAATTAAAATGAGCTAAAATGGGGTTTATTAACCTAAACCATACATACCTTGTATTACACTGAAAACCAAATACAAAAAGTTAAATTGTATGGGTTACAGAAATAGATTAGTACCATTACCCTGTTATTCACTGCACATACTACTTAACTTAATACAGAGAGCTTGGAACAAAACTTTCCTGATAAGTATTTTTTGTAAATATTAGCTNTGGTCCATTAAGAGCCACAGCAAGGCAGAGAAAGCACCACATTGATGCAAATGGAACCTAAATGCTTAGGGCCTTGCTCTAAAATGCAGTAGGACAAATCTAAATCGTGGATGGCACATAGGGGGTTTATAGCGTGATTTGACTGTTTAATATCATTGATAGGTGGAGATGCAGTTTTCTAGCTGTACAAATTTCTGTATTTGAGCGATGTGCATGGTTACATGTTTATATGCATACACTGTACTGATCTTATGTGATGCATCACCTAGTGTGCCTTTGTTAGTAAATAATTAGTGTATTGGTGACCAAATACTACAAATCAGATTTTTGTAAATTAAAGACTCAAGTTATTAAACAATTAATTTAAGCAACAACTAGTTCAACACAATGTACATACCCAAGCAAGAAGGTTGCTTTATTACTTTGGTTTTTGGTTGGAGTTTGGAGAACTTTATGCTGGCTTGGAGAATGTGAAAAAAACTGCTCTGAGTTCATTGGTGAAGGTGTTTTGTCCACAAGACTCTGATTAACCTGTGATAACCCTAAACATTCTGTTCTTTCCACGAAGTCTTTGGATTGAAGATCTATATGATCATTAGAAATAGTAATTTCATTAATTTTTTGTGTAACAATACACTCATCTTTTTTAGGAGACTCCACGTGGCCTTGCTCAGACAATGAAAGTTTATCAAACTCTGCCATAAGGTTGGATACAGGAGAGAGTATTCTCTCGTCCAAACGCTGCTGCCTGTCCCCAGTAAGAATGTTGTTGTCATTCAGTGGACTGTAGTATCCATGTTTTGTTACATCATTATGTAGGTTACTTGCAAGTGGCGTGTCCATGATACACTCTGGTACAGTGATTGTCTCAGCAGAAGGCAGTGGGGGGCTATTCTTTAATGCTGCATTCTGACGGTTTTTTATCTCTTCTAAACTCATGTCTTCATCATCATCCAAAAATGCTCCCACAGAAACTGAATTGCAGAGCTTTTTACTTTTACCTGTAATGATGTCATTGATTAGTGAATGCTTTTTTTCTTTAACCAAATCAAATTTAAAGCAGGACTCTAACCATCAAAAAAAATAAGACACCAATANGTAGCTGAAGACTAAAATCTATTTTTACATTTTTAAAATAAAACCAATTTTTTTTATAAAACAAAATACAAGTAACAGGAAAATAGTACCAACCATTAATTTTCTCTGTTTAATGCTCAACATGTAAAGCTCTGGAAATTGTTATTTAAAATGTAATGACTAAGATTAGAAGCAGAGTCCTCAAACATGCCATTTTAAACCTAGATTTATAATAATAATAAAACTATATCATATAATCCTATCCACACCTACATTGCAGGGATTAAGCATCTTAATTAGGAAACCAGGCCTCTTGAACAATGTACAAGTAATATCTGCCACGCACATGCACAGATGTTACTACTTAAGTCATTTACACAGGAAACCTGTATAAAGAGAATACAATGCGCAAGTCTGAATGAAGTTCCTTGTTATTTGCTATAANCAGGTGATGTGAATGACTAGTCAGTTACCGTTCATGAGTAGCCTGTTTCTGCCAATCAAGTTTTGTACAGAAACCCCACAGGTTAGTTAGGAAACCAGTCCCACCCACACAAAAAAAACCCTGCAAACCAATTAAAGCCAGGAGACCCAATAGAAAACTTCAAATGTGCATTACAATAATGAGATAAGTGCAGCAGACCTTTAATCCACCAGCACATATTATATGCACTATACCACCAGCAGAAAGTATGAAAGATCTTTACCTGCTGGAGAAGGAGTCCTATATTTGTTGCATATCTCATGATGTTGGTCCAATTGTATCCTCTCACTTGTCTCCCGCTTGCTTAAATATTCCTCAAGTTTCCCCAATCCTTCCTGGGAAGAAAGATTGGCAAAGGAACCCAGAAACTCCCAATACTCTACCCAAGGAACATCCAGCTCATGAGCAAGCTCCCTAGCAATAAACAAATGAAAGGACACAAATCAGCACTGCACATCCTGACATTTTCTTGTAGGATACATAATATAGAATCTCACCTTCCAACTCTCTCCTCTCCTCTCTCTGGATCTGTTTTTCTGACATTATGAAAGAAACCAGCCCTGTCCCTTGGTGGTGTCTTCCATGTCCTTCTAAAATCCTCAGCCTACAATAAAAACAGAAAACAGCTGAGCGATGCCCTCATTACCTGTTTTACAAATATGTGATCAGTTCTTTTACTTAAAAGGATTACACAGGGGGAACTTTAAATCTTTTTGAAGAAAACTGAGATGTCACACCTTGGAAGGGCTCATTGGTCCAGCAAACGCTCTCACTGTCAGCAATGGATCTTTAGGGCTGCCGTAGTACCTGGGCTGTGATAGAATATCTGGCTGTTCTGGTGACCATGGTACTCCAATAATAGGAAAAGAGGAGTTGTCCTCTGCACGCAATAGAGGAACATAATATTGACCTGGTAATAAATTGTAAACATGTAAAATGTTATTGCTAAAACTTTTTTGACCAAATATATCTGCACAGCAATGAATGTCTGGGGATACAAGTTAAACACCTGTACATATGAGCTTTTTTATTCCCCTGCATTTATCCTAGATATAATAGCTAAATCTACTTCATAAGTATATATTCATAACAAACACACGAATAGCCATGTGAGTCTTATCTGCCACNACTTTCTATGTTTAAAGCAAAATTTTTAATTTTTATAAATTGACTACATATCCCAGACATGATTTGAATGTAAACATCTAAACTTTCATTTCAATGTATAACAGAATACAAACCTTGTAGATATTCTCTAATCTTTGCTTTCACTTCTGTAGATTTCTGTTTGCTCCTTTCACATATTACCTGTGAACAAAATATTACATTAAATAANTTATTGCTAAAACATCTTTAACAGATATCTAGGTTTTGATGTACACAAAAAGCAAGAGATAAGGAGATGGCTTATCATAAAAGATGCACAAAAGCTAAAACAAGCAAGTTGTCAATGTACCAAGAAATGTTTTACAGTTACTCAAAGAATATAAACATTAAATGAATACTGGGGCATCTCAAGTATTGTTAGTTTTATTTACAATCCCAATGTCTGGAACAGTTAATGGATGCCCATCAGTCATTTCCTTCAGGGGAACATGCTATGAAGGTGAACACTTTGCAGAACCCTTCACCAGATCACTGCTGGATCAAAACCCATGTACAGGTGAGAGGAGGCCAATCCCACCACAAGCAAAGCAGAACTTGTGGTGCACATGTATCAGAAATGTGGGGTATAATCACCTTCTGTCAGAGATGATCATATAGTAATAAGCAGAGACTGTCTTAGTCAATATAGCCCCTGCCATACATTTCAGGCAAGCATCACTTTAAAATGATTTTTTTGCATTTAAATATAGTCAGTGAAGNAAATAATGTTTCAGCATGATCAAGGTTATGAGAACACCGATGTGCAAGCCTATTTCTTTAGGATTTTTGNGTTTCCCTCACTGTCTCTTTTTTGCATACATGTAAGATACTGTATATAGTCGAGTATAAGCCTAGTTTTTTAGCACATTTTTTTGTGCTAAAAGTGCCCCCCTCGGCTTATACTTGAGTCACTGTCCTGTATGATGTCAATGTGTTATCCCATTTTTTTTAGGTGAAATTTTGCATCTCGGCTTATATTCGGGTCGGCTTATACTCGAGTATATACGGTAGTTTATTTTTGCCCATTACACACACACACTGAACAGCAATATGAAAACATCTCTGGGTTTTTTCTCTTCAATATGAATCCACCCCTGTAGTGAACAAGGAACTCTTACACATAAAATGTTTCACTAGACAAACTCTCCTACAATAAATCTTAGAAAAGCACAGCATAGAATAT
>JABWIB010008011.1:4609-25044 GCA_016617825.1 Platyplectrum ornatum | reverse complement strand
CTTTCATCAGTTTTGAATTTGAGCAGCTTAAAGGTTATGCTCCAGTCTGCATTAGGGCCCATCCAGGAGCATTACTGCCACAATCCTGTGCTGTGCTTGTTCTGTGAAGGATTAGTTCTGTCTGTTGGTGCTGCTATGTGATGTGGGAGGTGCCTGAACACATTTGCTGCAGTACTCCTAGTTGGCAAGCACAGAAAGCAGTACAAAGAGTTCAGACTATAGTAACTACACGAACAGTCACACAGTACAGTTTTTATTGGACATTCCTTTTCTTTTTACTAGTTCAAATTCTTTTGATATAGGCAAACTGAATATTAGTTAGAATATTTAGGCTTTTTAAAGCGAATGGTCATGTAATAATTGCTATTAAATGCATGGTAGTTCGGTGCTGGCGGTGTGTCGAACGTAGGAACATTACTACGCGGCCTCTGTTGTGTAAGGTAAGAGATGTTTTGCTTTCATTATGCATTTAGGTTTCTGCATGTGTTTCACTTGACATTGTCTTAAAGCTGTAAGTTGGTATTTAACGCTTTGAGGCTGAGGGTAATTACATCTGGGGGAGTGGCGACCTGCTCCCTGAGCAATGGTTCTGCTTAAGGCACCACCCACAGGGGACAATTTGCAAATAGTACTGCGGAACTGTACCCTTTGACAGCTGAAGCTCTCTCTTGAATACAATACTATTGGAAAAAAATATGGTGGGATTTCTACATTTACAATTTCTATATTTGCATAACGTACATTTAGTTTTTTATTATTCGGTTTATTCAGTTTTAATTCCATTTGATTTCTATATGAAGTTAAACAAGGGAAACTGTCATCTGGATGATTTTTGTACATTGTGTGAGATATTTTTTGTTTCATTTCAGATTCTTTAAAGATTAAGGGAGTTTAAAGAAGCGATTTTAATCTTGTGTACAGTACAAGGTGTACAGTAAATACTTACGGTAAATCAGCTAATTACACCACTGTACATTGTGTATGGGGTTCCTTTTAGTCATATAGTTTCATTTTCTGTAGTTACAGCACACTCTAGTGTTTATATTCTGCATCCACATTTAAAATAAAAGTTCCATTTTTTGTTCTTTACTATGAATTAGTGACCTACTTTCTGGTCTTCTTTTGAAATTAGCAGTGATTTTTAGAAAGTATTTTTGCTGCAGTTCTAAAAATAAAAAAAATATGTAAAATTTCATAGTAAACTAAAACATTGGTGCAGAGACTGAATATGTTTGCAATGCCGTCCATATTAAAGAATATTTTGCCTAAATAGCAGGTCTGGCACCTGAGTATCTATAAGGGATTTGTGATTAAGAATATTCTGGAATGCCATTCTTAACTAAGACAAATATATATATATATATATATATATATAAAATATGTTTTGCCAACTTTTGCAAATGAATGTCAGTGAGATTGTGACAGCACTATCTAGTCTGTGCACAAAAGGCATGTGGCAAATGAAGCCCATAAATGGCTCCACCCATGAGTGTGTTTAGCGATGAAGGATAAACTATTAATCAATCACAATTGCTGCATCAGTAATTCTAGATTGCTAGTAAACTAACGCTTTGGGAATGTGGGCATCTTCATGGCAGTTAAGTATTAAAAACACTGACAAATTTTCTAAATACATTGTAATCTGTACTAGATATCCTCTAATAGTACAATGAGTACATACCACCAAAGTGACCCAATTCCAGCCTGTCCTGTATCGTGTCCCGATAAGGAATAAAACATTTTTTTTCCCTTTTGCCATTAACGGCACAAAAAAGAGGCAGGGCTTGGATGGAGCCAGGCTGAGACTATTTGTCCCATTCTCAGTGATGGAAATTTAGGTATATGGGTACTAGCAATGGGCACCATCAATTATATCATCTATAAAGAAGTCAATAAT
Source organism: Platyplectrum ornatum (assembly GCA_016617825.1). Classification (NCBI taxonomy): domain Eukaryota; kingdom Metazoa; phylum Chordata; class Amphibia; order Anura; family Limnodynastidae; genus Platyplectrum; species Platyplectrum ornatum. The sequence continues at coordinate 23,147 of JABWIB010008011.1, read as the reverse complement.
AACCTTTCACGTTTTCTTGGTATGACAGCAGCAGAAAGCAATAACCCATTGACTAACATTCTTCGTTTATAACATTTAGATGGGGGATGCACTATACAGTGATATCTGGCAAGGTGGTCATTCACTTTTAATAATTGGAGGATTCACCCATCACATCCTTTCCCAGACCAGATACCACTCTGTATTATGGAAACCTTTGTGAAGTTTCAGTTTGACTTACTGGGTGTAGAGTATAAAACAAAGAAACCGTGAAGAAAAAGGCAGTTGCCATGATTTTAAGCAATGTGTGAATAAAACTTTGTTAAATTTCTTACTGTTTGCTTCAGCCGATTGAATTATTTATTCTTTTATTTATAGATGTAAGGGTTTTTTTGGGTATATTTCATTCCAATTGAGTGTAGAGTACAAGTATAAAAATATGCTCAACTATTTTATATTTACCAATAACGTTTCCAACGAATCCATACAAATTATCAATGCTAAATCTCTGAAAAAGAGGGAAAGCGAAGGAGCAGTAATATCCAGTCGAAGAAATGTTTTTCTACATGTTGCGCTAATAGCAATCAACAAGCGTGTTTGTTGGTTCTGGAGGAGTATACCTAGAGTTGCCCTCTGGGGTTAAAGGAAGCCATGCTGTATTCAGAAAATCACCTAATTGATAAATTACAAGAAAAACACATAAACAAAACTGTATCTTGCCTGTGGCAATGTAAATACTTATTGGAGAGTCGTAGACCTATCACAAAGAGTTTGCTAGGTGTAAGATATGTTGTACAACATTTTAATGTATATACTTGCTGACTGGAGTGTACCAGAGCATTCAAAGGTCAGTTGGGGCTAAGGAGGAAAATACCAGGTTCCAGGACATTATGCCTATAGTGGAGGAGTAATCTACTTAATACTTACAGGTTATCTAGAAGTTCACAGTAAAGGATTGGAGTAACCCATTACACTCAACTCTATAAACTCCAATCCAAAACTTCTAGATAACCTTTGAGCAATAATGGTTAGCCTGCAAAAATGCTATAAGTTTTTCTGTAATTTCATTATGAGATCATGCTTATTCTTTATATGATGTAGGATATAAGGGTGTGAAACACAACAAGGTCCATCTCCTGCCAGGATGGACAACCGCTCTGCTGTGTTATGCAATGTTGTTCAGAAATTTAAGGTGTAGTGTGAATTGTGAAGATAAATCCCATCTGAATCTTAGGGGCTCTAAGGGAGAAAACTCCTTATAAAAAGACGCAAGAAACTTGTACCGTGATAGACATGAAAAAGTCGTTTGTGCGCTTAAGTATAAATTGAATCAGCCCCTTGGAATTAACTATAACTTTGGCTTAATAAGGGATTAGGTATCAGCTTTACAGGCACCACATTGTCAGGTTGGTGTAGAAAAATAGTTAAGATCCTACCTGGTAAAAATTTGTTTGTATAGATTTTAATTTATGAATCAAATCTTTTAGCTGTCTTAATTCTTAACTATAACATTCTACATGCTACACATTGAGACCCCCCCCTTCTTCCCTATAGGAGCATGCTGCACATATGCTCTCAAAGCATTTCATTACAGCATGCGATCCAAACATAGGAAGCATGTCCAAACCAGCTTGTGTTTCAAACACAGGAAGTTTCAACAGTCCAGCTTGTGTTCCAAATGCAGGAAGCATATACAGGCCAGCTTGTGTTTCAGGAAGTTTGTGTTCAAAACACAGGAAGTGATGTCATTAAGAAGAACCTGACCTGTCCTATATAAGGTCTTTCTTTCCAGCATGATATTCAAGACCATGGTTGCCAACTCTCCCTGAATATCAGGGAGACTCCCTGAAGTGCTGGATAATCTCCCTGATGCTCATTCAGTTGAAAAAAAAAAAACATGTGTTATGATGATATAAATCATTAATTGTGTCCTATTTCTATAAAGATAATGAAGTTAGTGGTTCTCCTATTTACAACTATTCACAATAAATAGTGAAAGTGATTATTTACTGACAATTTAGNAAANANTAAATACTGATGCNGCTATTTTTATTNTGAAATAGTTCTCATGGCAGAGCTAGACACACCCATGGGTGGAGCTATNCACAGGACACACCCCTTTGGTGGCACAAGTTACACCCCTTTTGTGAAGCGCTTGCCACAATCTCCCTGAAATCCATTTGCAAAAGTAGGCAACCCTGTTCTAGATCATTGTGCTAGCTTGTGGACCAGTTTTACTTTCAGTGCTTGATTTATTTGAACTTTTCATCTTGTCTAGACTACATTGTGTTTTTTGTGCTTACCAAGCTGTGCCATGACCTGACTCCATCTAGGAACCTCCAGTCTCCAAGATTTCACCTTGTCCAGGCTCCATCTTGCATTCTGTGCTCACTGACACTATATTGGAACCACGTGTTTTCAAGAATTTGCTATGTCCAGAACCATCTGTCATGAAGTTCAATTGCCCTAACACCATTTATATTTCACCGGTTCAGAGATGTTGTAATAATGTGCTTTCATTATTTCAATCTCTTCTTTTTGTGGCCTTCTTGTTCTCTACTGTTCTCTTTGTCTTCTCAGTCATTTGGTCTGGTATGGATATAACTAACTTTCAGGTTTCTTTTTGTAGCGCTATACACACCATATATTTGCTATGTCCATGCTGAAATTCATCTTGGTTAATGTTAATGACCTGTATTCACCTGGCAAACATGCTCTGGTCCTGAGAACTGTACCCTGCTCTAGGGCTGATATCTATCTCCAGGAGTCAGGAGTCAAAACAATTTGCCCTTTGTATTTTCGTTCTCCTTTGCTGACCTTGATGGACACTTTCTAATAGAAGTAGGCACCATTTCTGCAGAGACAGTTACTTTCAAAACCTTTCAATCACTTTCAAAACCCCAACAGATGCCCTTGCCGCACAAATATCCCCTCTCGAAGGAAAGATCAATGCTTTATTATCGTTTTGAACTGCTTATACTTTAAAACATCTCCAACAATGCTTTTATGATAAGACAGACATGGTATTTCCTCGATTCCCTTTTGCATTTCCAATGGGACTGGCAGGGTTGCCCCCTTTCTTTCTAAGTTTTGCCATACTCATAGAACCCCTGGTGATCCGAATTTGATCCAACCCCTTCATATTTGCCATCTCGGCCAGTCACTGACCTTTTCTGCCTGGGCAAAAAATACTGTATTTTTTGAATGGCCTTGCCTCCCCCCCAGTGCTTCTACTGTTCACCCACTTCAGAGAAAATTTCCATCTTCCCAATACTCTTGACTTTTAAGTCTCCGTGCAATCAAAGCTATTTAATCGACTGCTTACTGCATTTTGAGCGCCTATGGCTGAAGCACTCTTCTTTTAGAAGGACTGATCTCTACAATTTATACTATGCTTATATTGGACTGTGCTGAGGTATATGAGACAGCCTGTGAAAGAGACCTGCCCTCTGGACTCTGAGGAAAGGCAGGAGATAAGGGAGAGTTTGACGTTCACCTCACTCTCAGTGAGTCTTACTGATTTATTGCTGGTACTTGGTCCCTTCTCATTAAGCCAAATTTTCTCCAGCAATACCGGATTCCTGCGGGAAGGGTTGTCACGCTGCAGAAACATATCTACATATGAGGTGCGGTGTTCCAGGATCAGAGCACTATGGGTTGAGGTACATAAATTGTTATCTGCTATATTGCAATTTATTCCTTTAATCCCTCAATATTTCCTCCATCCTCTGGGCATTCCTGAAGCCAACAAATATCAAAATAAGTTGATTCCCACTTTGCTTCGGCATGTAACCCAATAAAAGACTGGGTTACTTCAATGTCTAAATTTACCCATTTTTACTGTGCAAGTCTTCTCAATCTTGTGACACTAATGCACCACGTCTGTATTGGATTTTTCTGTTGCATGTGTTTGTCCACCTACCTGTACTATTTAACCTGGTCAATAAACTATATTTAAAATAAATAAATGTGTAAGATCAATATTTATGTTCACCGAGTCTTTATTGGATAATACAAATCCAAAAATATTTGGATTAGACATTAGATATTAGCAGACGAGAAAATGATACAATTTTTTTATCAAGTTGGCCGTACCAGAAGATTTGAATGGAAGCATTATATATACATTTTACATACATTTTGCCTGCTGCTTGTGTGGCATGCAGTGCAGTTTCCAGCAGATCAGGATCCCTGCAAAGTCTATTGGGGGCTATGTCTATTCTATTCTGAATGCTTGACAGCCAGAACAACTAGGGCAGTTGTAGTGCGGGGTTTCTGGGAAACCAAAGCCAAATCCTGTGCTTGTAAGCCTTGTAAGCCACACTAGCTGCAATTGAACTATGAAAGCATTCTGGCTGCGTAGCCTAGAACAGGTGATCTAAGCCACCACTGATTGCAGGATCTGAGACCCCCGCAATATCCGCAGGAGCAGCACATATTACATTATGTTACATTAGCCACAGTGGATTAGTGGATCAATTCAGAAGTTCCCTGTGGCCCTAATGTAACTGGTTTGGAGCATAATCAGCAGTGTGGTGGTGGGCCCCTGCACCACACACACCGCCGATAGTTCAGCTCCTTGGTGGAAGAATTTTCCACACACCTAGCTACTCTATAAGATAAATAGTTCCAGAGTGGCCAAAACCATGTTGAATTGCAGGGAAGTTAAATGTAATTAGTTGCAATCATTATTACAGGTGAGAGATGATGTTCCCAAGTCTAATAACAGTGTAACAGTAACACTGGTCAGTATCTGTGCGCAAAAATAAAGTAACATCCCTGCATGCGGACACTAACGTTCATTTTACATCCCTTGCATTTCAACATGGTTTTACCCACACTTGACTAAAGCTGGTTGATTGGAACAATTTATTGCATAGTGTATGGCCAGCTTTAGTGTTCACTGGGGCACATGATGGTGAGGGCAGATTGGGATGCAGGTTACACACAGGTCAGAGTCTCTGATGGCAATTCTTTTAATTGAGGAACACTAGTTAAAAGAAGATGATAGGTGAAACAGCAAAGAACAGTATCTGTAATATTGCTTTAGGAGTTATAATTACACACAATAAAAAATTTTCCATCATCTGGTAAGATATCTGTAAGATAAAAAGGTGTGATGGCATGCAGCTTACTTTGTTTCTTGACACTGATCTGAATCCCTGGTGCTATAGTATCATGGCGGTCTCACTCCCACAGGATATGCTAATTAGCTATGTGGGAGCGCATGCTGCTCATTTATTCACTTGTTCCTATTGCGATTCTGTTATACTGTTGTCCATATACATGATTAATTACCACTCACATACAGTGCTTTTTCCCTGGTCAGAATTGCTCCCTGCATTTAGGCATAGCTGTAATTCAATCCCCACACTTAGCAGTAATAATCACCATAGTATCGGTCTCTATAGCTTTGTGATACTCCTCATGCCTATTTATTTATGCTTCTGATTTATAGCTGGAATCCGGGTACCACGACCTTCTAGTAGCCATCAGTTCCAGTCTATAACCACCATTAGGGGTTCTAGAGAAGACCAGGCTCCTACTTCTGTACTCCGGTTAGCCATGAATGTAACATTGTAAACGACTATCATCATCAACTGATTAATCATCAGTATGGACCAATATACAACTATTAATTACTTTAATTACTCAAGTATCAAACCTGGGACAGATGCTTCACAGTCTCACCTCTAAATTTAGTTGAAGGAGGAACAGATTGCTGTTATACATTCCCCACAAACAACACCCACTACTCTACCAGCTGCCTCCTTGGTGGACTTGGGGAACCCTGTTATGACTTGTGGTTTTGACTTGCAGACCCTCTATGGCGGTGCACTGTCAACAATAAGACCATTTTTAACTCAATTGGGATATGCTACTCTGAAACTTTGGAATTTTTATTATTGATTGTCCTGCCACTCACCTTATATTGATACAATCTTGGCTCAGAATCCCAGCAATGACTGGAGCAATTTCCAACTGGGTAGACCGGTATTTAGTTAGCTATTTGACCCTGTTCATGGGAACAACTGTGTTTACATCCTATGAAGACAATTTCATGAAGTTAAAATAAGACATTAATACTGCTCTGGTCCTTCAGAACCTAAACTTGGTGTTACCTTTCATTGTTTCAGTCAATACTTCAGACATAGCAGTGATTTGCCAATGTTGGATAGTCATGGCTAGTTTTGGCAAAAATTGCTCATTTTACTCCTCTTCAGGGCATACCCTCTGCCAAGTGCTTAGCCAAGATTTTCAGTAATCTGATTATGAAGCTTCATAGTTTACATTTGATATTGTTGCTGATCGAGGATCTCAATTTGTGCCTTGTTTTTGAATATCTTCTTGCCAAGTGTCTCGATTAAGGTAAGCCTCTCATCAGGTATCATCCAATAGACAGATGGAAAGAGTAAAGTCCTGGAGCAGTATCTTCTTTTCTTGTTCCTATTATTGCTATTCCTGATTTTGACCCTCCCAGATCTCTCTATTTTATTCTGCCTGTCTTTATTTTCCCTCTATCTCTATTATTTCTTTTCCATTATCCTCTGTGTACCTGTCTGTAGTCTGTCTCTTGTCTAAAACCATTTAGTATTTTTCATATAGCGCTCCTATTCCTATTTTCTCTCTCAATGTGGGTGCTTTTTTCTTTGCCTTCTTGGGCCACTTGTGACAACCAGCTAGGGGTCAAAAGCTCTTGTCTATCCCTACCATCATGGACTCAAGTGAATACCAGACTCCTAGATAGACTCTACGTCCTGGTTAGAAACAACTGTAACATAATTACATCACTGCTGGAAGGCTGCACATTGATTACTTAGTGGAAAACACTCGGGAGCTATGTAATGAAGGGATCTGTGAATTGACATTTAAAGGCATATACTACATATAAAGTACTAGTATATGGGGGAAAGGCAGTGTACATATTGGTTTTCTGCAAGTCTTAAATCATAGGAATATAAATTCTGCTTTCTGATTGTTAGATGTGTAATTAGTTTGCTATGCATTTAACTAGTTTATCATGTTTATCAGATCGCTTTTCACCACCGTTTTAACAGAGGTGCATTACTGATGATTCACAAATTGTTGGTAAAATCTATAAGGCACTGTAAGAATGCTTGTACAGTTATAACTCCTAATGTACAATGTGTTCATAACAGGTAAATTAGAATCCTAATGATTCCTATAACCTTTACGTTATATAAAGAAAATGATAAATGTATAACAAAATTGAGTGGTGATTTAAAAATAAAGCAAAAAACTATTGAAAACATTGCCTATCAATTATGGTTATTCAAATAGTACTTATTCCTTATTCATTTTAATGCAGACATGATCATTAGAAGTGTGCAATAAAAAGTATTTCTCTTATTCGCATCGAGACTGAATATTAACTCTAACAAATGCATTTTAGGGTGATTGTGCTAGTATTGCGACTATACATTACCAATTTTGTTGAAATTCACCTCTATATAGCTGGAATTTATGTATACATTGCAAGCTTAAAATTATTGTGTTTTTATTCAAATTTATTGACTTTTATTGATAAACAAGTCTATTGAATGCATTGTGTACCTCAGTAAAGAGTATAAGTCAATTTGCACATTAAAAAATGATTAAGTTAGACATTTTAGCAGGACACATAGCAATGTTTTTTTTCTTTATGGTTTGCTGCTAGCATATGTCGTAATTAGCATTATTATTATTAATATCTCCATTAGCATGATTCAAGTTGTGCCTGCAGCATTCTTTCTTTTCACACCCATTTCAGTTCTACTTCCATTATTTCTAATATTTTTCTCCCCCCTATTCTTTTTGTTACTAGGCAGTTTTCTCCATTCCCTCCTCCTGTATGTAGTCAGCTGTCTGCTGGGCTCACACATTGGTTTGCATAATAAGAGACTAAAAAACCAATGGCAGCTTCTATGCAAATTGTACACTTTCATTCAGCAGACTTCACACAGGGCTGGTAAATGTATTTGCCGGGAGAACTGATCTTTGACAGCACCATGGCTGCAGGGGGCTCCCTTTCTGGTATGTTGTTTCTTTGGTTTTTTGTTTTGTTTTGATACAGTATGTTTTTGTCTGTTTTATGTGTATTTATTTTATTATTATATTTAAAGCTACATTCTAAACCCTTAAACATAAAAGATTTATAACTAGTTTTACGTTCATTTTTTCTATTTTGAACATTTGCTATAAGTAACAGTATTGCACAATACGGATACTCATTCACAAGAAGCTTACCTAGGTATACAAGGAGCATTTTCTAATAAATACACATAAACACAAAGGCCTATATTTACTTATAATATTGGTTTTTATATGAACCATGCAACAGCAGGTTCGGTTCTCCTTGCACCGAACCTGAAGCATTGTTCATATAATTTACTAAAGACTTACCTTCCTTAATGAGCTTCATATAGAAATGATACACTTTAATGATCGCCCATGTGGTCTGGTCCTGGTGCATGTGCAGTAACTTATTGCACATGCATCAGGGCTCCGCTTTCGGCACAGCAGAGGCAGGCAGCAGGTAAGTGTTTTTCTTATGATTCTTTCTTTTTTTTCTTAATGCTCAGTGGTGTTCCTTTTTTTATAAGAACAAGGAACAACACTGATTTATTTCAGTTTTTTTGGGGGGGCGCCTCCGGTCATAGTATCCCAGCACCCCCCTCCCTTTTCCTTTCTCTAATATCAACTATTAGGGGGAGGAAATGGTAGGTGAAGGGAGGATCAGTCCAATAATGTTATCTGATGATGGTAAACTCTGCTCCGAGGATTAATAAATATAAAAAAAACCTGCCCTTATTACTTCAAAATGAAGTGATAGGTGCTTTGTAAATATAGCCCATAGTCCTATAGATCAACACACATTCTTTAACAAGTTTATGATTGAATTTATTTTACATTGTATTGTAAAATAAATAAAGATTTGTATGGTCTTTAATATTGTTCTTGTAGAAAAATACGATATAAAGTACAGCATTTTTTTCTTTATCAATCTGTTCAGTATATTTGTGATCACTATGATTTTATTTTTCTTATTTTGCTATAGGACTGGGTTGCAGACTCTAGGTCATGAGCTAAGGGTCATGAAATTTAAGAAGTTCTTTTGGAGTTCTAGTCCCACCCATATGCAAATTTTACTTTCTGCCTTCAGAGATCAAGGCAGAAAGTATAAGTCAGCAACTCTGGTGTAGAACAAAGACATTCCTCTACACTAAGGGTTCAATTCACAAAAGCACGAAAACCTCTTTTTAATCTGAATATGGGCTTTATCCTGAAATCAAAGAATTCAATATTTACAAACACTCACAAAAAAATAAAATGATAAATGCAGTGTACAATCTAATGTGGCACTTAAAGCATGACTTGTCACACTTACTAAGTGGCTATGGAAAATTTTGTTTTTAATTTATTAAATGCCTCAATCAAATGTACAGACTGCACACAGACTTTGCAACTGTACATCAAATGTGACACATCATGCTTTTACTTGGAACTGTTAAAGGTGAAATATTGGCATATAATAGCATTTGTGTCAGTCATAATCAACAAATTAATATTGCGTTTACCAAATATTCATATTTTCTCTCACTATATATAGTTATATATACAAGGCTCTGACTGGGGCAATGCATATAATAGCTGTACTTTTGTTTAATAATGTAAGAAACATGTCTCCCATTGTAAGGGAGTACTGCCTTATCACTCGCTTGACATTTCATGTCAAGCTGGCACTATACAATGAGAAAAGCAAAAAACAGGGTATTTCATGACATATCCAGGTTTTATGAAATACCTAGGTTTTTGCCAGTAATCTGAACAGACCCTTTTTAAAACCTGTGTTTCTTACACGGGTAAAAAGCAGAGTTTCTCCAGGTTCAGACCCGAGTCTCCGTCAGTCTACAGTATTGACCTGGGAATTTCACAAATTTTCCTGCATATCTGAACTGGCTGATCTCTGTGTGCCCCCACATATACCCATGTTTGAAAAACCTGGGAATTTTTCGGGGTTGGAATATAGACAGGATATAATTAATATATTTATGCAGTTCTTATACCATTAACAGTAGTATGTATTATTCAAACACATATGGTTTGTTATAATTTTGTGAAAACAGTTTAGTATTATGTCTTGTAGCCAGAGAGCCATAAAGATTGATTGCCATGAATAGGCAGTTTAGTTTAATTATTTCATTATTAAAACACACCAAAAATGTGCAGTGTTCAGTAAATACAGGCAAAACATATGCAGCTATTTATAATATATAATATATATATATATATATATATATATATATATATATATATATATATATATATTAAGAGCACTAATATAGGATGTCTATAGTAGGGCAGGTGAGACTCACAAGTCACAACCCACAAAACTAGAGTAAAGTATGTTAGTAAAATCTATACTATACTGTATTGCAAAGTGCCAGCTATAATAGACCAGATCTAGACTTTCCTCCCGTAAGTTTGAATATGGGTCTTAACAACTGGCAGAATATTTTCTTCTAAACTCTCTAATATGAAATGGCTGTCATTTCCCAAGGGGTGCCTTTTAAAGAATTCAAATCTCTGTGAGAACTAGTAGCATAGTAATATAGCTATTGAGGTTGAAAAAAGACACCAGTCCATCAAGTTTAACCTATTTTGAATCTCCTGCGATCCTAATTTTATAATTGAAAGTGATCCAGATTAAATATACAAGAGCTCCCTCCTGACCAGGGTAATTGTTTACTTACCTCTGCTGGTTGTGTAATCTTAGCAGGTGACCATGTGTCCTATGTAAAGGTGTAAAGAGTTCATGTGAAAGCTCTCTGTATTGACCCCCCTAATGTATTTGCCATGGTAATCATATCACCTTAGACGCCTCTTTTCAAGTAAACATGCCTTAACTTGCTAGCCCTTCCCCAAAACATAATGACTTTATACTCCTTATCAGTTTTGTTGTCCTTCTCTGAACCCGTTCCAGTTCTGTAATGTCTTTTTATGGAGTGGTGCCAGATGAAGCCTTACCAACGATTTATAGAGTGGTAAAATTACACAGTCTTCCTGTGCATCTATGCCCCTTTTTATACATGCTACAATCTTATTGGCCCATGCTGCTGCTGATTGACATTTTGTCCTATTGCCAAGCCTATTGTCTACAAGCACTCCAAAATCCTTCTCCATTTAAGACTCACCAAAATTGATACCATTTAATGTATAGATTGCATGCTTGTTATTGTAACCTAAATACATAGGTTTATGTTTAACTGTATTGAATCTTATCTTCCATTTGGCTGCCCAGTTTATTCAAGTCCCTTTGTAGAGAAACTACATCTTGCTCTGATTTTATTACCCTGCATATTTTAGTAACTTTTCTCTCTAATCTATCCCCCAGGTCATTTATAAATATATTAAAAAGGAGTGACATTAGCACGGAGCCCTGTGGTACCCAGTCCCCTAAATTTGTGAAACAACCTTTTGTTTGGTACTGTATAAAAGGCTTTTGCAAAATCTAAGTACACCACATATACCGCATCACCATTGTCTAAGTTCACACACACTTCTTCATAGAAGCTAATTAGATTATTTTGACAAGACCTGTCCCTGCTGACTTCCAGTAATTATCTTATTGGTCACCAAGTAATCATGAATATTATCCCTTATTATGCCTTCCAGTATTCTCCCCACTATTGATGTCAGGCTTACAGGTCTTTAATTTCCTGGTGCTTATTTAATTCCTATGTTAAACAATGGCACCACATATGCTATTCGCCAATCTCTTTGTTCTAAACCTGATATAATTGAATCTATATCAATTAAGTATAGTGGTCTAGCTATTTCAGAGATAAGCTTATTGAGAACCCTTGGATTGCATTCTCATATTTATGCATTATTCCTACCATGGGCTCCTCTCTAGTGAAAAAAAAAATATTAATAATCTCTGCTTTTCCCTTATTATCATGAATCAGTCCACCCATCTCCTGTTTTATTGTCTTTCTTTATTTTTTTCCATTTAAATACCTAAAAAAACATTTTAGGGTTTGTTTTGCTCTCTTTAGCAACTAGTTTTTTATTTTATTTTTTGCTAGTTTTATCTCCTTTTTGCATGTATTATTACATTCTTTGTAGTTCTGAAAGGACTCTGCACTCCCCTCAGATTTCAACAATATGAATGCATGCCTCTTCCCTTTCTTTTTATTTAGTCACATTGTTTTATGCCTAATGCTGTTTCTTTTATTTACCATTGGGTTGAACCTATGTGTGTAAGTTTCCAACAGTGTTTTAAAGATATCTCACTTTTCTTATTTTTTCCTTCAAACACTGCATCCCAGTCTATGCACTTTAAAGCACTTTATTCTGAACTCTCCAATCAGTCACATATTCAAAATGCAAAACCACTACATGCAACAATTCAGGGAAAATAGTGTTTTACTATATTTTGATTCCCAAATTTTGCATTGATTTGACTCCAAAATTAACATGATTTGAACCGCTCATCTCTGGTTTGGACATTTGGTTGATTGGGTCATGCAAATGTAAGGTACGTTTTCTGAATACAGAACAGGTCAATCTTTTGCCTGTGCATGGGGTATATCGAATGCAGTTCATTAAGAAGAAAAAAAAAATAGAATGAGTTTCATTAAAACCAGCATGAATTATGGGCAACTCATAAGTAAATCTGTTTTTGTGAATTCACATGAATGGCCATTGGAGTTAAAAAAGGGACAAATATTAAGTAAACATATCCTTATTTTCTATATCTTAATTACATACATTTTAGTGCAATATGCGATAGGAATTGATTTTGTATTATACAACCACTTACCATTTTTGTAAGTGTCTGTATAGTGGAAATGTTTTAATTCATTCATTTTTATTTTCCTTAAGAAGGTTTGGTTGTGTTGCAATATGTGCCTGTTATATAACGCTATTCATCAAATAAAATAAGGAACATTATTTGTATTTGTCTATTTCATTTAGTCTTCAAAATATAATATATATATATATATATATATATATATATATATATATATATATATAAAATATATATATATTTTACCAATATATAAAGCAAATGTATTATAATTGGCTCTATTGCAAAGTATTCTTTGTGCACTAGGAAATATATTTTCAGAAATAAAGTACCATTAACTTTTTTGTTATAAAGTTTAGGCAATGTCTTTTTGTTCCTATTTATTCATTTTTAGTCTATGGTTATTTTAAAGGTTTAAGATGGACCACGGTGAACCCAGAAAAAAAACATTTAAAGCCCGCAAAACAATGAAAATAAGTGACCGCCAACAGCTAGAAGTTGTGCACAAAGCTAAACAAGATGATGTGTTGAAGTCTATAACATTAACATTGGAAAATGGAAACTATGATGCCAATATGAATTTTGTTTACAATGGCACTACCACTAAGGAGTTAAAAGGGAATCTTAATGACATAGATTTAAATCGTGATTCTCATCATTCTGTTATGAAATTGACTGACCTAGAAAGTTTAATACATGATGACCACACCAGTGACTTGAACCTGCCAGTTGAGTTAGACTTTTCTGAATGTATTAAGTGTCCTAAAGATACATGCCAATTTGTAACAAGTGTTAATGTGGTTCAAGACTATTCAAAGAACAATGGACAATTTGATCAAAAACTTCCAAATTTGGACATATTGCCTACAGTGGAGAATCCCACATATAAGACTGAATGTTTAGAACAACAGGTTCTACCTAACATTTACAAAGAAAAGGAAAGTTGCAAAGTTTTAGAGAATATATATAAGTCAGTATATGAAAATCCTGATAGACATATTGATAGACTTTTAGAGAATCATAATACTAATGCTGAAAAAGAAACAGAAGAAACTTTTGATAGAGGGACTGCAGATTCCTATATTGTAAAAAAGGATGTGTCTTTAAATGGAGAATATGCTCAAAATGAAGCTAATTCCAAAAATTTACTTGACAATGAAATGCAAAATGCTGAGGATTCTGAAAAAGAACATAAACCACAGGAAAATCTTGAGTTTGCAAGTAGCCCCCATGCTCCAAATATTTTACCTGTTATGGCAGAACCAGAGATTATTTCAAAGGAAAACCTAGAGACTGTATCACCACAACAGGATGTCGGGGAAGAAGCAATATCAAGTATTATGGAGAATATTCAAAATGTGAAAAATAAAGAGCAAAAATATTTCCCAGCAGAATCTTCTTTTGGTAATCCTGTTTCTGATCTACAGACAGTATCTGGGTTAGAAAGTCTAGATACAATGGACACTGATGAAATTATACCTATTCTTGAAAAGTTGGCACCATTGGACGGGCTTCAGAATTTTTCCAATACCAATTCGCTCTCTGATTGTCTTGTTGATACAGAGGAAGAGAAACATAAAAATAATAAAACTTCCTCAAGCAAAAATGATGTTTGTGAAACTCAAACAATGAATGCATCTTTAGTTCTTTCCGATCAAGAAGATCTCTGTGGGCCAAGTACATTAACCAGAAAAAATATTCTAAAAGATCATGGTAATTTTCCATTTTTTTGTGAATTCTTTAAAGCAATGTATTGGCTCTTATTTATGTTTTCACATAGATCTGTCCTTATGTGCACTGGGCTCTTCGGGTTGCACATTTGTTAGTGGCATGAGATCATAGACATTGATAGTATCCATCTCCTGTCCTGAGTTTATAGTATATTTCCTTATGTGCAGGGCTGGAAGAATGGTTGTGTGACAATATGTGGCAGTTACCACATTGTGACCTTACCAGTAGTTTCACTACATTGCTTAATACTCACTTACTCCCCTGTTCCCAACTTTTGGAAACTGAAAATAGGATTTAGTAGCTATTTTTTATATAAATATTATAACACAGCTTCTATCTATAACATGGCATCCAGAGCTTATGTGGATCATTGTATAGTTTTAAAGTGACCTGTGTTGTACAAATCTGTGAGCTACATGTATAACATATGTATTTATATTATGCATTGTTTTGCACACAAAGTACTACTGTATGTCATACACAATTCAAAAATTAAAAGTTTTCCTCAAAATACCACTATTTTTGACACAAAGGACATTGATTTTGGTGAGACTGTGCACCACTTACTTTTGCAGTTAATAATTCTATTAACTCAGATGGGAGGACTATCTAATTTTGTTGAAAGGTGTGTTCTATAGGGCAGTAATGTGAGAGTCAATGTGCTAGTTGGGGGTGGTTATCATTTAGTTGCAGCAGTGGTGGAGTGACCTGCTCTGATGGATACTATGGATGCTTTTGGATTTGCAGTGCAGTATACCACAGCAAAGGTTAATCAGATATGTGATTTTATACTGTCAATATATAAAATAAGGAATTATGGGGGTATTATTACTGTGTGACCTTAGCAAATATTGCACATAAATATCAGGTTATATATGAAAGCTTTACCTGAGTGCTGTCTAATGCCACTCAAGGGTGTATCTAGAATTATTGGGAAACAAATACTGTATTTATTAAAGACATTGCATTAATTTATATTATGATATTACTGGCTATTATGGTGGGTCTACAATGTTATATAGATTTATGTCATCTGCAAAAATACAAGCAATATCACCTAGCACTACTGATGGAACTATAGATGGGAATCTATGGTATCCACCACAATCATTCCAACCAGCCATAGGCCATGACTCTGGAATTTATTATAGGACCTACAAAATGTTGTATTCTTCTTCTGGTGCCAATAGAAATAGAAATAATACATTAAGGTTGGTTGTTGGAATGTGGTTTGTTAATCAATTATGCATAAAATCAAATTCAAGCATTTGCTTTTAACCTGTTGAAAAGGCAAAAAAAACCCCAATATGTTAAGGGGAAAAGTGCACTCCACACTTGGTAACGTGTTAGTAAAAAGGTTGGGGTGCGTAATGTTATCTTTAGATGTGAATTATGCGAGAAGTAGATGATATGTATTTTTTTTCCCCTGCTGTAGATGCATCTGAAGTTATTGCAGATGAACAATTAAAACCAGAGAAAGAACAAGAGAAATATGAAAAAAGTAAGGTTACTTATTTTGGCAGTAGTCGGTTATTTAATTCTAAAATACACCTCATATTGAACATTAAACATTGTATTGCATATATATAATCAGCATGCTGTCTTTAAAGGTGACCATTATCATCTGAAGCGGTCTAAATCTGAGGACTTAGATAGGCAGAGCTCTAAACGAAGACGGCTGCAAGGTAAAGAGTATGAAGCAGAGCTACAAGTTAAGATTAAGGCAGAAGATCTAAACAAGAAATTGCAGAAGGTACATTTTCTTAAAGTGTAACGTACTATACTTGTAGTATTAAACCACAGTGCTCAAGTACCACTAACCGTGCATGTTTTCCTGTTCTCATAATCACATGATTTATTGATATTTTCCAGATTTTTAGGATGTTGGAGCTTGTTCCAGGATGTTGGAGCTTGTTGTGCAGTGGCCACATTTAGCAGAACATGCAATATCTCTTTGTTGTCTTGAAATCAGTGACAATGTTAATGCTTCCCTTCAGGTTATTCAGAAGATGTTTGAAGAAAAGCTAACTGCCTTGCAGTGTATAGACTTTGACAAAGCAATAGCCGACTTGAAAACACGAGTAGAGCTAATTGAATGCAAAAAACATGAGACTATTCTGCATTCAATGCAGGTTTGTAAATATATTGTACATTTACATTTATGTGCAGTAAATGCAAAGTATTAATTTATTCACTTACTTAATATTTACTTATATTAGGCTAAAATAACTAAACTGACAAAACGCTGTGGAGCCGCAAAGGAAGATCTTAAGAAGAGACTTGAGGTATTCTTTCTTTTCTTTTTTCTATACTTTTTCATTTTTTATTATAACACAATATAGCACTGAAGTGTAACATTAAGAATATTAATCATTTTGGGAATTTACAGGCAATTTGCAAATAATAAAGAAAAAATTATTACATTTAGCTTTATTGGATCTTTGGATTTCTGCTAACATATTTCTTTCCTTTTTATATAATAAAGCAAACCAGTGTCACCCAGCCTATATCTTCAGTAACATCTGCATCAAATGATCCATTTACAACTGCAAACTCCATGACCTACAGGTAAGCAGAATGCAATTGTGAGTTATGCAATATTTACCTTCCGTGGAAAAATCATAGTAGCCCTCTACAAAACGAAAGCATAATTGTATTCTAGAAACATTATTCCTCGAATAACTATATTTGTTAATATGCTAATTTTGAAGGTAAATGTTCTAATTTAACATGTTTCTAGTTATAATATATTTTCTATAATGTTAAATAGTTCACTTTGTTTAAATTTGAAATGTAGTGTATGCAATCATAGTTTTCCAAAACATAGTCTAGATTTTGTTTTGTGGTCACGGTCCTCCTGTGATGATTCTGTATGACAGAACGCTCCTCTTCCATATATGAAACTTTGCTCAATTTAAGAGTTGCGCACATAGCCCTATGTAAAAGGGTGTCATATGATATGTCCTCTGCTTAGTCCATGATGTACAATTTATATGACTCCTCCCACCTTGCCTAGCACACGAGTAGGGTAGTCACACCCCATGGAAACCAGATTTAACAGCATATGTATACTGTCTGTGAAAAAATTGTTGATGTTGGGTTTGGATCCGGCCCTATGATAATTAACATTAGATTTACCCAAATTTCTTGAGCTTCATTTGTCATTGAGGCTTCAGTTTTATGGATGCCACTGAATGTATTGTCTTAATTACACTAAAGAAAATAATGGTTGAGTTTTGAATAATAAAATATACAAAGAGTAGTTTCAAAGAGTTTACAACTTGTTAATGGATAAACAATTGATAATTAACCTGTATGTAATATACATTTCTAAAGCAATATTATAGATACAGGCAAAGGACAAAAACACTTTATAGTTTACTGTTGTTATCCTTTGTTGTGACCTTTTATGTGGTTATATGTGTTTTCCCATCCTCCCATGGCAGCATGGACCAATGGGATTCAAGGTTCTCCTTTACTGGATCCCGCAGGAAAAGAAAAAGACACAGCAGGGTATATAATGCTCCCTCCCCCTGCTTCCTGTGTCTTTTTTCTTTTCCTTTAGGATCCGGCAGGCTGGCACTCACCTCTCTCTGGGCCGTCCTCCGGGGTCTGGAGCTCCAGGGTCTTCTTGCTGCTTCTTCCTCCCCTTCCTGGCTGAGGCTGCGGCAACTGTTAGACGCGGCGCCCGCTCCTGCCGGCGCTCGTCGGATCGTGTCTTCAGCGGTTTGAACGCGTGCTGCTCAGGGCACCCGCTGTGCCATCGTTCCCTGTCATGTGTGTCTGGTTTCATCGGCAGCACTCCGCCCCCCCCCGCATTTATCCAGTGGCGAAAGCGGGCGTTTGGCGGGACCGACCAATTAGCCTTGGTCTATTTAAACACTTCCCCTTCCTGCTGGCTTTGGGATTGTGTTCCTGTGTGTTTCACTCTGTAAGCAGGCTGCTGAAGTTTTTTTTTCACTATGGAGGACAAAGGGCCCCTATAATCTCGTAAATCTGGGTGAGTGCCATATT
>JABWIB010008007.1:16776-27804 GCA_016617825.1 Platyplectrum ornatum | reverse complement strand
AAGATTTCGTGATAAGTATGGTTCAGCATAGCGAGGGGTGCAGATTACTGCAGGAGGAATATATATTATGTGTATATTTAAAAAAAAAAAATGTTATTTAATAGTTATTAAAACAGTTATTTTGACTAAACCTATTACACTGATAATTTGCTATATTGTGTGTGTATATATATATATATATATATATATATATATATAGTAGCGTTGGAGGATTATATGTTCACAGTGTTACAATGTTTAGTGCTACAATTCACTAGTGTTGTCTGGTTGTTATTTCTCAACAGGGAGCAATATTGTGATGTATTTTATTGCAAATCATAGGATAGTGGACAGAATCCAGACTATTGATCTAGCTGCTCTTTGTTACTGAATCTATGCTATGTCCTGCTTTGTGTGTGTGCGTGATGAGGAGGCATGTATACTTGATACGTGATATAAAGCCAAACTGCTCTTTACTATTATAGACATGCTCATTACAGTAAAGTCAGGGCCTGCAGCACATGCCTAGAGCAGACTGCCTACTGTATCCCAGCTGTCTCCTCGCTGCCTCTGTGCTAGCAGGGAGATATAGGGCTCCATTACCAATCCACAAGAACTTTGATTTAATATGATAAGTCCTTTTTCAAACCCTCTAAGCAGTGATTACTCTCTGAGCAGTTATTACAGTGTGTCATTCTTCCAGGAGTAATAATATCGCCATCTGATGGCTATATTAGCTCTATCCCTGAAATCTCCCCATAGACCTCTCTTTTTCTCCTTCTAATAGGGGAGGAAAAGGGAGGGGGTATAAGGGAGTGTATGGGGAGACTTTTCGGGAAAAAAAAATATAGATGTCTGTAATAATCCTGCAGAGCATGGAGGGTCCTCATAAATGCTGTGGTTGGTGTAGCCAGGCTTGCAGCAATGAGATGCGAGCCTGACTACTATAATTACTAACCACTGCGTTACCATAGTAAATGGAACCCAAAGAGAAGTGCCTGCTGGGGACAGGTGGTACAGGCAGCAAGGGAACAGAGCATAGTGACCGTCCTGTCCTCCTGCATAAACTATACATAAACTATATTCTGGTTCTTACTGGTAAGGTTTGCATGGGGCTCTGGCTGTAGATATAGTGCAGCAGTGATCTGTTTTAATTCACAGTTTGTCCTTTCTCACTACACTTGCCTTCTCGGAGTGGCGACAGACTTATCTGCTGTTATGCTCTAATGTCAACACTTGGGAAGCATTAACAGTGAGAGCAGAGACTGTACAAAAACAAATGCATTTGTCATTGGTGCAAATAGTAGAGTATTCTTTAAAAGAAGAACAGAGGAAACATTTCCTTAGATAGACTTAGAACTTTATAGTGAGCTTTTTGACATTCATTTTATGAATAAAAATCAAACATGTGTTTATTAGTATATCAATAAAATACTTCATTCTAGTTTCAAGTATACTGTATGTGTTAATGTATGTGTATGGGTATGGGTACTTGGCTCTTTGGACCAGATTCTGCTCTCTGTGTAAACGTCTGCACCAGATGTGCACGAACCGATCCCCTGCCGTACGGAAAAACAACCTTAATTTACCGTATATATACTCGAGTATAAGCCGACCCGAATATAAGCCGAGGTGCCTAATTTTTAATTGCTGAAAAAACAGGCTTATACGAGTATATACAGGAAATATTGTACATTGCACTTGGGATTCCATCTGGCAATATCTGTAGCTTGCAGGTAGTGGCTACCCTATGTGCCCCAACATAAAAGGCACTCTAGCATAGAGTGATGTTGTACTAGTGGGCCTCATATTTGCTGACTTTTCTATTGGCCTCATATTTGGTGCTTCTCTATGTTGACTGGTGACCCTGGAGACTAAAACCCCATTAATTTTTCCTATGTTGATCAATAAAACACACTAATTTATTCACTGTATTGGAAAGTTTATTAAAGAAAAATATTGCGTTTGTCTTTCTTATACATATTAAAAGGATGCCAACATACTAATGTACCAGATATCAAGAATAACTTTTTTAATTAAAAAGGAATTGGCTGAAAATGAAAATATATATTATATATAAATATATACAATTTATTTATATAATATAAGTGAAGATAGCTATATGGAAAAAGAAAATAATAGAAGTGAAGCCCTGTATCCACATAAATTGGAAAATGGGAACCTATTATGTACCGTATGAGTATTATACAAGATATGTATTATTTTAGAGATCACTTATTTTCATAATTAAAGAATGTGGAACTAGGTTATTTCCTCATTCACATGTTATATCAGTACTTGACTTCTCACATACGGTGATAGCTACTAAAGGCGTTTTGCAGAAATGACCATGCACAATGCAACACTTTCGACTATTATAATATTCTAATATACTTTGTACTCATAGAAGTGTTATAAAGTGTTTTAGTGTCAATGTATTTGTGGATTGTAACATGGCAGGGATGGGATCCTGAATGGTTGATGAAGAGCTGGAATATTCTCTCATGCAGGCGATGGGGACTCCTGAGGTTATTCGCATTCATTGTCATCCTGATTCACATGCCTCCCTATAAAACACAAGTAAAATTCACGTTTAATACATTGTAATGTATATGTAATAAGAAACATTTATTTGGGTTAGACTTGAAAAAACTGCATTGCAAAGAATCCGTAGAAGTACAGGTAAACACTGCATTCTTTACATATACTGTACTTGTAAGCAGTAATTATACTGAAACATAGTTCACCACCTTCTGCAACTGATTTTGAACCACAACAAAATCTGCAGTCTATACCCAACATGTACCGGATTCTTTGATGATGAGGCTAAGGTCATGTTGTGATGATGATGATGTTTGCTGATGCAGGTTTGAACTGCAATGAGCCGTAGAAGCAGACAAAGCATGCTTAATGCAAGCTGGAACTGCAAAGGTAGGTAGCAGGGTGTTTTCTAAAAGCAGGCTGGCAGCTGGGCTGGTGACAGCGATATACACAGTGTACCCTTGACTACCTTGGCAGTGCAGATGGCACAGACACAATAAGTATCTTGTTTTGTGAGAAATATCCCTAGTCATTTTTTGCTTCACACTGGATGATGAAGAAAGGCATTTGGTTAAATGTTTGTATAATAAGTACAAGGATTGGATACAGATAATCACCACCCCTTCCTTATGTGATTGGGGAACTTCATTGGATAGGACAGTTCATTTGCAATACTGATCTTGTCATGTTAAAATGTGTAAGATTGTCTGAGTGTTAGTCATAAATACATAGCACAACCAATAACCATGTGAAAGTCTGGTGGTAATGTTCTTGGCCATGAGCATGCATTATCTGCTTCTTGTAGATGTATTGAGGTTTCATTGATTGGGAGACAGAAGTTCTGTTAAAAATCAAAATACAAACAGATGTAACTGATTTTTACAACTGGAGAAAACAAATCAGAGATGTTGTCTTTGGCATGTGAAAAAAAAGCTATGTGGACATAAAGGGTTTATTATCCCCATAGGGCATAAGCTGATATGTCTGGAATTCCATTCCTTTCAAAGATGAGAACAAACTCATGTCTTACTATATTAATGTATTTATACTCTAATGCCACATTATAAAATAATACAGATACCAGCAATAATGATGGTCTAATCATGTCTGAGGGCATTTGTTTAGATTTGGTAACTATTAAAGTTTACAATAAAATGGTGGCTATAGCTATCACTGATATGGGAGGTACACTCCTTCTCTTCCAGGCACTTGTAATGTAAAATGACTGAGAACAATGGCCTATCTGCAACTTAGGAACACATTGCTAGCCCTGTATGTGCCCTATGAAAAGTTGTCCATGTGCTTAAGAGCCCCTTACATATATTCTCTTTATACAGGATCCTGATAAACAATATCTACCCAGATGGTTCTTCATTTGAAGTTGGCTTCACATTGCATTCTGAATTGCTCCATCAGTCTCACAGCATAAGTTATCAACTGGTAATCAACTTTACAGAATAACTTCATCAAATAACATGTTGGAGATGTGGATCAGTGATGATTCCACACGTGGTGGGATTGCCTAAGGCTGGCATTATTCTCGAAAACAATGAAAATACTTCCCCCAATACCCCAAAAGGTGGGCCATGAGAGCTGTGATTAGCTAATAGTGGCAGTCATTAAATCCTCAATAAGAGATTGACTTTACTACAGTATATTAACCTTGCTATGTAGGTTTTCACCTCCTCAGTGTTGCATATGAACACAAACTGTATAGCGATTTCTGGTTTCATTGGCTAGAATTGACTATTAAAAAAACGTGTTAGAAGATGGCAGATTATTTCTTCCAGCTCCTCATCAGCGGCTCAGTGAGGCCCTTTGAAATTTCAGTTACTCAGTGATAACAATTTATAGGATTCTCACTATACCATATACTATTTAGGGGTTAGCATGCACCTATTTTTATTTTAGTATAACTTTCCTTATTGGTGACCCCCGTACATGACACGACTGCAGAGGTACATCAGAGTGGTTTATTATTTATTTCTCCACCACTGCTTTCCAAAATATGTATGCACAGAATGAGCTGCTTTTCCCTCAATATCATTCATGGATGATGTGGCTGCAAAATAAAGCTAACTGACTAAGATGAGAAGACAGGAATAACCATCACATGGAGGTCCATTACAAAAAATGAAATTTACAAATACACCTTTATTTGAGATTTTGCAGTGATAACACTGATGGCAATTGGCAATCATGGCTCACAGCGAGCCTGGCAGCATCGTTCATAAATTAAAAAAAAAACTTACCTGCATTCCAATGTCCCGCAAGGAAATGCAACGTCTTCGGCTCTAGCATCAGTCAGGAACTTCCACAATAGACTTATTGCGCATGCGCCTGCACGGACTGAATACACCTGGAGCAGGTAACGTTATTAATATTTTTGCCCAGTGGTGTTCCAAGGAACACAACTGATATTTTTTTGAAACTTTTTTCTTCTTATGGGGAGACGTCCCCGGCATTAGTATTCCAGCGGTCTTCCCACACGTACCCCATTTTTCCTCCCCCTTTCTCCCTCTTATAACAGCTATTAGAAGGAGGTGAATGGGGCATCGTTCCCTCCTTGCCATCCTGAGATTGCACTGTTTTACCACTCAAAGTGAAGTTATAGGCTCCACTCATAGGGGCTATAAATGTCACACGCTTCATTTTGAAACGATAAGGGCAAAAAACTGGGCCCCTTTATTTAACATTGAGGCTTACATTTACTAAACAGTGGGATGGAAAAAGGAGATGTTGCCCATAGCAAACAATCAGGTACAATTTACATGCTGGAGAATGATAGATCCAATCTAATTAGTTGCTATGGCAACAGCCCCACTTTTCCAATACCACAGTAAATTTAGGCCTGACTGTGAGCAGAGAGTTTATTAGTCAAGGAATGGCACCAACTTTATTCATGTGAACGGTAGGTAGGAGCCCCTGTGCATTTCTTTGACTAGGACATACAAGATGGTTCTCACCTACGGTACATTAGGAGGATTGCTAACAATCTATTCAGGGGTGATCTTATATAACCTATCTCTTACATGAGTAATTAATATTCTAGTGGTATTTACCACTAAAAAAATAGGTAAACTAAAGAATTATAATGGAAAGTTCAAAGTTCCAGTTGAATTAGAATAAACCATAATTTTGTTTACCTAAGGTAGTTTCACCTCTGCAACATGTTTCCAACACCTTAATACAGGCAAACATTGGCAACATTTGCTTTGGGCAGAGCAGATTCTTATCAGCCAGCTACATATCTTGGATAGATAGAAGGAGGTATGGGTAAAGCTGGGTACATTATATGCAATTATTATACAATTGTATAGTTAAAGCAGTCCAGTAGTGCTACTGCCTGTTTGTGTACAGTACACAACGACAGCAAATGATCTTCTCAAGGTTCAGACACTATCTACGCACATCACAAATACCTCAGCTGTCGGACCCTTGTGTCGGGAGGTGGGTATATCTAGGTATAACTAGGATCCAAAGTATGGAGGAATTTTGAAGATAATTATTGAAAATTGTGAATTTAATACAATTTTTAGCATACTTTTACAGGCAGAAACACAGACTGATCAATGTATTTTTCCAAATACATTTCAAACTTTTCACTGTATAATTTATGCTTCTGTTTTACCATACTCCAGTAATTGCTGTAATATGACTGTAAGAAAAACCCATTTCAAACAGTCTGGTGAGGGAGCCTCTCATAGAATAGTTTGGTATTTAACGCAGCTTCAGGCTCCAGAGTAAACATTTGCTAACATGTTTCACCAGATACTTTCAGCTACACATTTTCATGCACGCGACTGCATTTATGCAGTTGACAGAAAAATTGGAACAGTATTTCTATTCTATATAACACTGAACTCGAAGCTTGTTTTTCAATTAAAGAGAGAACTAGAAATAAAAAAAAAACCCCTGTAATATAATTTGCTGCTAGACAATGACATATAGAGGACGTTATGTCACTGAGCGTGTGCTCAATTCTCTTTGTCAGTCTGGATATATGATGCATATTTAGATTATGCATGTCTTAAGGTTATGGTAAAGCTTTTAAAGCTGGATCAATGTGATACTTAGTGCAGGCTGATCAAATTTAGTTTACAGCCTCTTTAATCATTAAACACTTGTACTCGTGACGCACCGATGCATATAACACGTCATTATCATGAAAGGCGTTGCAGCCACTTTGATCTAGTCTGAATGGATTTCTTATGGGCTAGTACATATATTAACAGCAATATATATTTATTTTATCTGAATCAGCACGTGAAATCTTCAGTCCAAACCTTAATTAAGAATTGCATTTGTAATGCCACATGCAGAGGCTGATTAATGCATTAGGGGTTATGGGGGACCCTCAGTATGGATCTGTCAGCTCTGTGATCTGTTAGCTACTCCAGCAAATCAGCTCACTTGGAGCTTGTGTACCTACTTCTGATTGTCACGACCTGCGGCAGTGGGGGATTGGATTGGGGGGTGGGGTGGTGATTACTAGCGGCTTGGGTGCCCTCAACAGAAACAGAAAAGGGGAGGGGGGTCCGGGGCACTTTAATCCCAGTTTAATCTGGCTCTAGTCGCATGGAACATATAACTTATAGTTTCTGGCTAAAGTATTGTCCCCTTTCTAATAAAAACAGCAATCCATAGTGTTACTAAGGATAGGGTTGATCGTATTAAATCTCTGCCTTGTCCAAGTTCTGAAGATAATTTTCCAGAAATTTCTGAAGGCTCACAGACATTCCAGGTTCATCAATAACTATGGACGGAATCCAGACCTGTGTGTAAGCTACCCGCTCCCAACGCTAAGACGTACAAGCTTACAAGCCAAGCCTAAACATTAGGCGCTGATCTACTTTGTACAAAGATATGACAGCTGCCCCCTCCTCCTCCAGTTATTTAGCATGCTTACACCTACAGTGCAGGTCAGGGGCAGATTGGGAATTCAAAGTGGCCCTGGGAAAAAACTGCAAGAGGCCACGTATTAGTAAGATCTACTATAATCAGAGCTAAATAAAGCATTAGCACACAATAAGGAACCTTAATAAGAGCCCTGGACATATATGACATAGATGGGATATGTATAGTCAGTTATGTTAAAGAGTTACAAACTAATACAACATTTCACAATACAATAATGAAATTTACCCCTATAAAACATAGAGAGCATCCTAATGACTATCACCCAATTCAGTAGCAGTATAGCTGCCTTCAACACAGAAAACATCCTAGTGACCTCTAGGGGCTGCAGAGTGGCCTCCAAAACCACCGGCCTACCGGGAATATTCCCTGTAAGTCCTATGGCCAATCCGCCCCTGGCGCAGGTATTAGGCATGCTAATTATCAAACCCAGGCGCTTGTACGTTGTTCAGTCCAGTTGTCCAGTAAACAAGTCACAAGTGTTTAAGTGATATGAGATGTGTCATAAATAGTGTGAGTAAGCACAAAGCTGTAAGTGACATACTTACTACAATAATGTAACACCATTTTTTTGCAGATAGCTTTGTGTTACTTTGTTTAGCCACATCTCATTTGTATGCTACAAGCCATAGTCACAGTGTCGCACATTTTATTTTCAATTTGTTGATTATTGTAAATGGCATTGTACTTTAAGGATTTCATTTGGTATTAGGATCAAAAGAAATATATTGAAAACATTTTGACATTGCTGCTTCAGATGTAATTTAATTTAACCTCAGAGACACAAGAATGTAGTTAAATGTAAAACTATAGTAAACTTAAGCCCTTACTGAGATGAAAAATCAGAGCATGCCACTGTTATTCTCCACAGAACATAAGAGTCTTCTAGGTAATAAATATATGTCAATATTGACTCTGAACATTTCAGCAGGCATCTAATTGATGAGTGGTTAAGTAGTCTTCTCATAGATACAGTAAATGTAATTACCATTCTGTTGTCAAGATATGTACCATCAAATATAGAAATTCTTCATGTCACTGTGAACATCCCTTCTTCCCATATTGATATAACATTATATTTATATCATTACTTGGTGCTTTGGCATGCACTGATAAAAACACTATTATATATTATTTATTTAACAGGTATTATAGTACCAATAGCTACTTTGTCATCATAGGAGATTGCTTGTTACCGCATAGACTGCAATCAGTGGACTCAGTGGGTAAAATGGTTTAACACCATTTAAAGAAAGCTAACTAAAAGTGCCTGCTAGCAGACCATTGACATGTCACCAGTTATGGCATTGTGGGTTACTCATTTGTATGCCGTTTTGCAGAAACTTTATTGTTGTAAATAATGTTTATTTTTATGTGAGCATACATAGATACTCAGCGTTGGCCTGGCCCACCAGAGAACAGGAGAATCCTCCGGTGGACCCCAAGACCTAGCATTATTTCCTCTGGTGGGCCCAAGATACCCCAGTCCGACACTGTAGATACTTTAGAAACCTTTTCCATGGGTAACCTTTAGCCAGGAGCAGGGGTCCGAGAAAGGCCTTAATGTTTCAACGGAAACATCCACAAGATCTTGTTAATAGCAATTTTAGCATTTAAGGAGTATACCAACCTTTCAGTTTTCCTTATATTAGCAATATGAGTAAAGATAATGACTCTCCTCGTTTTTTCCCTGGTCTTTCTACCTGATACAAGTTGATCATAATGAAATAACAGAAAAAAGGACTGTATGATTTCAAAAATCCATCTGCCCTGGCCCCTTACCAGAGTTTTCTGACTTGATGATCTGCTGATTTTCTTCATTGAAAGCACTTACTGATGATACAGCCATGGGACTCAGAAGGCTTTTTAGCACTACATAATATTATTACATTTGGGGTTGTAGGTACAATGCAATGGGTGTCCCTGTATCTCTGGGTGGGGCCCCTATGTGGATAAGTCTGAGGAAGGTTGGGAGAAAGTCTTGTGTTGAATTATTCTTGCAAGCTGAGCACAGTTTTAAGCTGTCCACGGTTTGTTTAGAGCGGGAGAGGCCCCATAGTAGTGTTACTGTATATTGGCCATGATGAAAGCTAATCAAACTGACATCAATGGTTGCAATACATTTAAAATATAACAAACAGTAATGGTGTTAATGGTGATACTATGTACCTAATATGAAAGTCAGGTGTCTCATAAAAGCCACGTTCCCAAAGCAAACCTCTCTTCCCCTCCCATGAAACCCAGTACCCTCGCAGCCCCAGGGCAAGGGGAATACAAAGATAACATTTAAAAGAGGAGATCAAAAAAATTATTATTTAATAGCTGCCCCCTCCCTTGCCCACCTGAGCAAAACTTTGTCACTGGATCCCCTTCAGAATTTGCTGTACTGTCCAGAATCATACTGACTAATGCAGGTGAAAACATATAAAACATGTATAGTAACAAAAAATTTTTTTTTTGTAAAGAACAGCAATCTTATTAATTCAGTTTCAAAAATAGATATCCACAAGCCTGACATAGCAGAGCCCTCTCCATAATGTTCTCCAACACATTTTAGTACTATTGAAAGTAGTGTTGGTCCTGAGACAAATATCTAAATAGACAAAACTATTAAGCAGCACATTTGCATCTGAATTGCTAATAATCCTGAATGATGTGTGAAATGAGTTACTTATTATAGCATATTCCATTTCCCATTTGTGTTTATACAGTTGTCATTATGGTAATTGGCACTCATTTCATGCTCAATCTAAATAATTGTTAGCGTCATAAGTGTATCATTAAACTTTCTTATACATCATTTCAATAAAATAACACTGAGAACAGTTAGTTTACAACAGTTTTATCAGACAGACATATAAAAGTGTAAAGTGGTCATTTGTCCATGTTTATTTATTTTAAAACAGCAATTTGAAAGACCCATTACTTGAATATCCATATAAGAGGCTTCATAAGTCAATTAAACAGACCCTTGTATACTGTATTTACCACACACCTTTTTTCTAAAAAATTAGGGTCTAAAAACTGGATGTATCTTATACAGTGGGTGTAGATTTTTGTAACTGCTTAATCATTATGAAAACACCATCTAAATGGTTCCACACAATGATGTGTGTGTAGCGCACAAGCATTGTCTCGTTTTGAACAGCTATGAACCCAACAGGCTAAAACATCTACACTTCAGTATTCCAGACCCTGTGAACCAGGAGGGGTAAAAGGGGTGCGAACGCACCCGTGGCCGAACAGTCACACCCCCTTTTTTTCTTGGATAGTGACCTCCCAACTCCTGGGATCCCGGTCTTTCCACCTGACACTTTCTCACACCAGGAGGACACCTCCCGTTTCCCTGGTTCGAAAACACACAAATAGTCGTTCTACAATCTTTATTACAGGACCTAGGGGCAGTTCTGATCAACGCCCTTGGGATACAGGGCAGGAGTATGGCAAATTTTCCATTTGGAGGACCACAAATAAAACATAAGCGGTTAAGAGCATAACATAAAAACCAGGGGCAGGCTGGCAAAATTTGGCCCGGGGGCCAAGCCCACAGCAGTGGCCCATTATATATATATATATATATATATATATATA
>JABWIB010008006.1:16942-27932 GCA_016617825.1 Platyplectrum ornatum | reverse complement strand
CAAATGAGAAAAGGGGCGTGGAACGCCCCTTTTCTCATTTGCATGTGGCAGAGTCGCAGAGGGACGGAGTCGGACTTTGCGTCCGACTCCGTCCTATTCAGAGCCGATCTGCGCATGCGCAGATCGGCNANTCTTCGCGTCTCCGCCAGCCTGGCTGGCGGAGACGCAGGGCTGAATCAGCCCCCAGATTATTTAAACACCATCCCATAGTAATGTGCAGTTACCTTAACAAGTAACACCTTGTGTGCATGCCTCATTCCTGGCTATGCACAGGGCTAAGAAACATGATATACTGTATATGGCAGAATAGCAACACTACACGCGCCCAGCTTAGACTCAGCCCCCAAATATCATAAATCCTAAAGGTTTCGTGTTTTTACCACTGGCTACTGCCTTATTGTTTGCTTTGTAATTGTAAAACATCATTATTCAGATTAACTTGCACTTGAGTGCTTTTCATCATTCATGCATTAGGAAAAAAGTATATTTTTAAATGCAACGCGTGGCAGTAGAAGTCAAGGATAATTAAGTAGTGTTTCTCGCCGCCGTGTTTTATGGTATTCAGGGTGATTGATGTTCAATATAACACTACCCTATCAATTTTCATATAAGTAATAATGTAGCCAGGCTATAAGTAATGCTTGCAACAAAAGTGCAATAAATTAAGAACAAAGTTAACATTCCTTGGTTGAAATTTGCAGTACATCAAAAACACGCACCAAATACGCTATGCAAACCATCTTGGCACAATTTAGTCAGATAGGAATTAATTTGCTAATTACTGGCTTTTTATTAGCATTGATCTGATCTACGGCGTCATTAGCACCAGCAATTGATAGCCAAACAGATAAGTCATAACAAGCTCCCCTGATTGTCGATGCCGTTACTGCCCCTTATTATTATCATAACTGACACTTATCCCGGCTGCTAGGTGGGCGAAACAGATGTGTCAAATCCTGTCCAGTCTGATATCCTGTACACGGCTATCTCGGAGATAGGAGTCGTGTCTGTAGCTGGGGATATCCTGGAACCTTATTAAGGAGGCATCAAATGCATAATTCAGTAAAAAAAAGAATTACAAACATTTGGCCAATCTAAAAGTCAATTTGCATATTACTAATAAGCAGGAAGGGAATAATAAATGCTGATCCTCTTCCTCAGACACAGTATTTATGGCTATGGCTCCAGAGTACCCTAATAAAGAGTTTTGTGACATTTTGAGCAGTTGTAATAATATATATATATATTTTTTTTTCTTTATCTTTTTTTTAAAGGAGGTTGTTGCCTGTAGCCTGTAATTATCTATCGAGCGCATTCAAATTGGTAGCTAAATATATAATTAGTTCACTGGACAGCAACTCCCTATAAAACATTTTAGTAAACTAGCCTCCAAATTTACTAAACTGGTAAAGTGGGGATGTTGCCCATAGCAAACAATCAGCATGAAGCTCTCAGTTTCATTTTACATAGAGGAGAATGTCAGCTCGAATCGGATTGGTTGCTATGGGCAACATCCCCACTTTTCCAATCCCGCAGTTTAGTCAATTTAGACCCAGGTGTTGTTAAACTATAA
This sequence comes from Platyplectrum ornatum, assembly GCA_016617825.1. Classification (NCBI taxonomy): domain Eukaryota; kingdom Metazoa; phylum Chordata; class Amphibia; order Anura; family Limnodynastidae; genus Platyplectrum; species Platyplectrum ornatum. The sequence goes on along the minus strand of JABWIB010008006.1, from coordinate 26,359 downwards.
GTTCAAGCATAGTTTGCCTAGGCCCTTGACAGTCAAAGGATACTGGGACTTGTAGTTGCATAACACCAAGGGAACTCACAGGAAGGTGTGACAAGGTCTGACATAATTTAGTTCCGCTGACTGGCGAACACATTGGCCATTTATTATTTATTTATTTATTAACAGGTTTTTATATAGCGNCATCAGATTACGTAGCGCTTTACATTTTTAACAATAAGACATGACTGGGTGGTAACAGACAGAATGGGTGGGGAAGAGGGCCCTGCCCGCAAGCTTACATTCTATAGGATATTGGCGATTGATACAAAGGGGTAAGTGCTATTATTATACAATGGATGGACCAGCCAAGTTGTATCGTAAAAGTGTTAGTAGCAGAAATTGTTGGTGAATAGTTATAAGCAGTGTAGAACATGTTAAGTAGGTTGAGGAATATGGTAAGCTTGTCTGAATAGATGAATTTTAAGGGAGTGCTTAAACGTTTGGAGAGTGGAGGATAACCTTAATAGGCGAGGAAGATTATTCCAGAGGGTAGGTGCAGCCCGGGAGAAGTCCTGTAGCCGGGAATCAGAGCATTTGTTTAGTGTAGAATAGTTGATTTATACACTTTATAGAAACTTGAACCTACCCAACCCTGGTTCAATTTGGTCCATTAACAATACCTAACACATCAGCATATGCAAATGACATATATGTGTTAGTATAAAATACACACATCTCTATGGATATGAAATTGGTCCATCCATTTCAATTGATATACACTGCTGCTGCGCCAAGTTAATGCCATGCTTTAAACACGGTATAAAAACCGCCAGTGCTCTGGTGTACAGCCATCCACAAGGGCTCTAATGCTATTAAAAACCTGTAAACTGCTAATGGAATGGAACCTATTGATTCCAATGATCCCTTACCCATTGACATCTGCACCTACCATTGGGAATGCTTGCATTGTGGTGTAATATGTCTGCTGATGACTCGTGAATTCCATGAATTCCATGGGGGGGTCAATGGAAAATGCTACAATGAGTCCTGATTTACACGCTCTTACAAAGTCAAGCAATTGCTTTTATGAGCATTATCACCCCTGGTTATAGTAATACCATTGTTCTAGGACCCTTAGGCAATGTATAAATAGGTTCAATGGAAGGAAACAAGACGGGTACTGATGCAGATATGAATGAAAAAAAGAACACATCGCACATGAAAACGGGAATAATGGGACGCCACTAAGGCTGTGACACCGTATAGCTCCCTTACTGGCAAAATAAGCCTGTCCTGTTCTGCCTGAACTCTACCTAGTTCTGCCCACAAATGACCATATTTGGTCAATGCTATGCCCATTGTCACATAAACCCCACCCCTTTTACCAGCCGTGAAATGGAACAGTCCTGCCCAAAGAGGATCCATTGGGAGGTGTGCAACTGGAGCCATGGTGCCGGACGCAGGTACGACAGTGGAGTCAAGCATAGTGCAACCACAAATCCCAGATCCCTGTCATGTATAATGGAAATGTTGATTATGTTCTCAGCAAGCACTTTAGTGACAATGCAAATATAGTAAAAATAAACGAAATTAGTTAAAAACAAAAAACTCTTATTTAACATGTTTTGTTATTAAACCAGCGCTGTGCATATTAATAGTAACATAACTGATCAGGTTGAAAAAAGACAACAGTCCATCAAGTTCAAAGGATTCTGGATCTCCCATCCGTATGTTATCAAAGAAGTAGATTCAGATGAAACAACCGCCAATCTGTTTCAATCTGGAAAAGGTCCTTCCTGGCCTAAGGTGGTCACCCAATTCCCCCTTACTACTATCCTTCCTTTACTTACCAGTAGTAAGCTCGGATACCCGTTTCTGCTACAAACTTGTCTTGAATATGTCAATGGAATCTGCCATCACATCCTTCCTTGGCAAATTGTGCTCTTACTGTAAAGAACCCCTTCATCTGCTGGCGGTGAAAACCCCTTTCTTCTAACCTTGACCTTGGTCTAAATTTACTAAACAGAGGTTGAAAAGTGGGGATGTTGCCCATAGCAACCAATCAAATTCACATAACACATATGATCATCGTTATCCCGTGCACATTTTCCGTGGGTGTGCACAGTGCGAAGGAACGCAAAGTTGCACTACCTGGACTACATCATTGTGATCAACCCATCTAGGTTCAGGCCACGCATCCTTGCTGTAGGACCCGGGCCCATCCGGTTTCACCACTACACATAGACTATATACAGCTGGATCTTCTCCTTCCCTGCTTGCGAGATCGGATCTAAAGAAGACACAAACCTGTAGGGCGTGATGCCTTTTTCATTAGCATACAGCTGCATGTTGCCCCTATTCGCGGCTTGCCAAGGTATCTGTATGGGTATTCCTAAAGCTAATTTGTTTCAATTACCTTGAAAGTGTGCCTAGATAAATGACTGCACGGGTCAATAATCCCATTTGCAATTGTCAGTCGGTTATATTATGCAACACCATTGAAAGCGAAGAACGGAAGCCCAGGCAGTGTTTCTCTCCGCTTTATCCTGTTATAAAAAGTGAAGTTGTTTGTTATTTGCAGACTGCTCCGCACACTACACCGCCTGCCGCAGCCAGCACAGACAGCGGGCTTTAAAGCAGCTACATCATTTCACCCTGAGATTTCGTTTGCTTCAGTTGTTCCCAATACCATAACAATTGAGTGGCAGCCTCAGAAGATGCAGCGCTTTGTGCCTCTGATTTGTCTGGTATATGCAGAATGCCAGGAGCTGTCTCTCTTATCCCCAGGATGCTGTTGGCACAGAGGCTGAAATGAGTTTTGCAATACATTCTCCGTACTCTGGAATCCTGGAGCAAAATAGGTGAGAAGAAATGAAGCTGAAGACACGTTATATATATTCCTATGGAAAAAAAAAACAAAAAGCGGGAGTTGGTGTGGGCAGACGAATGTGCCATGGAGAGACCATTAACCCTCTCACCCCTGGAAACATTTTCATGCCAACATTCACATGTGAGATCTCTGTGGTGTGAACCTATAGGTCACACGCCTTCCGGCACCGCCAAACCTGCGGGACGTGTATTTCATACACATCGCTGCACTAAAGCCTTTCCAGATCCTCAGTCCATACTTGCCAACTCTTCCGCCAGAAGAGCAAGTCAGCAACCCACACAAGCGCCCCACATGAATGGGCACACTAAACCTTTTCTCTAGAATCTGTGGGTGGAACAGGAGCAGGTAGGCAGGGCCACCGCCACGATCACCCGGGCCCGTGACTTCGTGAGTTAGCCGGGCCCCCCACATAACACCTGGACGTTGTGACGTCACAACGTCACAGCGGGAGGCCGACGGGCCTATTTAAACTCACTTAGACGCCAATAATGGCATCTAAGTGAGTTCAGGCATTCTGCCAGCAGTGGCCAGCACACCAGTACACGGCACCGGGCCACTGCCGTAGGGTGGGGGACGGTCGGGCCCAGGACTGTAGACCCGGCTGCCCCCCCGGATGGCGGCCCTGCAGGTAGGTGCCTTGATGACACCATATCATGGCTCTGCATCAACCCAGAGCCCGACAGCCAGAAAATATTTATGCAAAATAAAATAATAATAGCTGACACTCCAACTAAACAATATAAATATGAGGTTTAGCTCATTAGATTCAGACTTTAAATATTATTGACTTACGTGCAACTTACTCCAGAGTGGGTAAAACCATGATGAATTGCAGGGAAGGTAAAATGAATGTCAGTGTGTGCATGCTTTTTCTTATTGCATCCTAATACTTTTTGCAACTAATGAAATCTAAATCCCCTGCAATTCAACATGGATTTGCCCACTCTTGAGGAAGTTGCGAGTAAGTCAATAAGAAACTGCTATGTCAGGATTCCTCCCATAGGTGAGTCCCTAATCTCTGTTCCAATGTCTACTCATGGGACCAGATCCAGACTTGAAAATAAGAGAGGAAAACTGGGGAGGTACATGACATCTGTTGCAATCAGTATTAGAGGTGAGAGATGATGTTTCCAGCACAAGTGTAATAACAGTGTAACAGTAACGCTGGTCAGTATCTGTGTGCAACATGCAACAATAAATTATTCTCCCTGCATGCACACACTGACATTCATTTTACCTTTTGCTGGTGGAAAAGGGTATAAGTCACCTTATACCTTCCTCCCCACTGAATCCCTTTCTAAAAGCAGGTGGTCATACATTGTCAAAATATTCAGATAAGCCTGGAAATGCCGCTGTCTCTGTGCGGTCATCTCCTCTCGGCTCCTCTACGCTGTTTCATGATCTATCACAGTAGCCAGATCTTCATAATGCCATTTGCCATGGGACCATCATATTTACTGTTCGGCCAGTGATGCCAAACTCTTCCCCCTGGCACCACCCTCTATATGGAAATGGTTTCGGTCGGCCCTGGCATTTTTAGCGTCAGTCGATAGATCTGCCAATCCCTGGCCTATGCTTTTCCTTCCTGAAGTCTTTTTAGTGAATGTTGTGCTGATTGAGCTTTGGGTTTTGCTATTTTTGGGGTTTTTCGTCCAGCGTGGAGCCGGATAAAAGGCCTTTGCCATATTTTGGTAGAATTATTGAGATAACCGATCTTTCTGGCTTACAATACCAATAACAATGTGAACTCAATCACACTTATGTGATTTGATAAATGTCTCTAATGTACCAGTTTGTTGTTTTGATTTATAGCTGCAATAAAGAAACATTCATAGTACAGTTGTCACAGTAACCAGTGCTATAGGTGCAGTCAGGAATGGAACCTCCGGCTCTGTGATATGTACTGAAGGGTTATTACTCCGAGAAGACTTCCTCCTTTAACACCAAGTGTAGTAGATCCACACATAGCCTGTATCACTAACCCAAGGGCCTATATTTACTAAACTGCGAGAATGGAAGAGTGGAGATGTTGTCCATAGTAACCAATCAGATTCTAGCTTTCAGTTCCCTATTACATGCTAGAATCTGATTGGTTGCTATGGGCAATATCCCCACTTTTCCATTTCCACAGTTTAGTGAATCTAGCCCAAGGATGCAGTTAGTAATATGGGTTCAGGATTCATGCTACATAGATTGGACAACAAGGGGTATATTTACTAAACGATGAGATTGCAGTGAGATTGGAAAGTGGGAATGTTGCCCATAGCAACCAATCAAATTCAAGCTCTCAGTTTAATTTTACACTCTGGAGAATGTGAACTCGAATTTGATTGGTTGCCATGGGCAACATCCCCACTTTTCAATCTCACGGCTTAGTAAATATACCCTCAGGAAAGTGATTTGGTATCGGATTAAGAACTTGTAAATGGTACTTAGTAATGTAACATAGGAAAAGGACATTATGTGATTGTAATGAATTTACTCCTAAATCAAGTTTAAACCCAATGGACCAGACATTGCAGAAATGTCTCCTCTTTATATATATATATATGTACTGACACCAGGGATGCTGGGAGAGTCTGCAAATCCTGTGTCCGCCCTTCCGGTTACTATATATTGCGGTGGGGGGGGGGGGTTCGTTTATTTATTTTTTCCCTTGCTCGGCCAGCCGCCCTAATTTGCCAAATGGCTGCGTTGGCCCTGACTGGCTATACATAACCCATTAATGTTATATTTGTTCAGGGCTGTTATTAAGGTTCTTTATTCGGTGCTAATCCTTTATTTAGCTTCGTTTATAGTTGGTTTCGCCAACATGTGACTTCTTGCATTTGTTTTTTCGGGCCACTTTGAATTCCCAATCCCCAATTTCTATTGCCTCCATTTAATTCCCCTGACAAACCGGTAGGCAGCGGGACAGTCACACATAACTGGGACTTTCCAGCTGGAATTGGGACAGCTGTAATTATGCACATAGTGTTATATAATGTTTAGTACGTCACACACATACACACACGCACACACTGTGTTTTCTTACTAAGGGTAGAATCTAGAACCCAGAATCCTGTGCGAGTGGTGGGAGTGGTCTCCCGAGTCCTAGCGCGGGGGTGGGAATCTGCAGCGCAATCATTTCTTTGGATCCAGTGTAAAATCTAAGTTGCCCCATATCAATAATACAAGAGATAAATGAATAAACCCTACAGGCTTTGCAGTGGGTGAATAAATGCATTCAAATATGTATGAAAGTATATTTGTAATATATATACTATAGCTCTAGATGCATGTATACCGTATGTTTTCAATGCCCTGTGATGTATTTTATTGCCGCGGTTACATGTGCGCTGTATTTTAAGTCTGTAATATTTTTTTCCCCCTTAAAATTACCTGACAATGTTATGAGTATCCAAGTAAATTTATTACCTTCATACCAGCCCTGTCATTCTCCCAGAAATGTTCCATCATGTGAGGTTTTTATTTGGTTTATTGTTTGTTTTTTATTGTTTAGCAGAATGTAAGGAGACAGAGATATTAAAAAACATAAACTGAACTTGTGTTTTTATTAAACCAATCTTCTTAAATACGGTGGATCGTTTCGCAAACATTCATGATTAATTATTAGTGGATATAATAGATGTGTTTAGAGTTGGTGTCGTGTTGCCTAGGCACTGCTTCCATTAAATCCAGGTTAATGCAAACACTCTTTATTTCAGGATAAACAGATTAATATTTTCACAGAGCATTTTTATTTTTTCCCTTTCATTCGGGATTCTGGAATATGCTAAATGTACCAATCTGAGACTTTCTTGCCTCACTGAACTATGAAACACATAAACATATGTGATGCAATGTATTTATTCAGACTACTGAACCTACAGCAGTCATGTACTGTACTTCTATGGCCCATAGCTTGGCATCCCAGGAGAGACCCCGTGGAAAATGTAAGCTCCAATGGCTGAAACCTCACCTTGAGTCAGGCTCCATAAAATGATTGACTCAGAGACATAGAGGGATTTATAGAAGGTTATATAAGTGGCCAAACAGACATTGTGGACTATGTGGACTATGGTTGGTGGTGGGATAATAGTTGAGGTCAATGAGATTTTTTAAAGTAAGAAGACCCCAGTCCTTACTACCAAGTAAGCTAGTCATCCAGGACACATTATCCAATCTTCTATGTAAACCCCCAGCACCTGAGGATGGCCTACCCAGGCCCAAGCAATAGATCTGATGCCCAACCCTATAACATAGTCCAAGGCAAGGAACTCCAGGTGTTGAAGAAAACAGCTAGTTCACAGGGTGTCCTTCAGGAACTTGCAACAAATCTTAATACGAAGTAGCACTACAGTGAATACAGTGTCCAGGAACATTTATTGGCTCATGATTGAAATGTTGATATTTCAGAGGTATCAAATGTCTTTCTTTAAGGACATCGACCGTATAACATTAAAGGGTTGTGTTATAATTTGAAGTGGCTTTAACCCTTCCCTTTGTGCCAATGGGTGTAACTGTCCTACACTGCTACTGTCTCACTCCCATCCATACTGGGCCTACTTGCATTGGGGTTCAATTTCCATCCCTGGTGATCATGGTTATTTCTAAGAAACAGACACTAGCTAGATACACACTCATGCAATTCTCTTCAGGTCCACCTTCAGACCAGACTGTTGACACAATCCTACCACAGACCAAGGACACATATTTAACCCAATTCATAATATGCACTCTTGTACAATTTCACAGAATTTATCTAAGCCATTGGCTTAACAAACACACAATTCCAAAGTACGCCAGTGGTGCCACTTGAATGGCTTCTGAATCAGGGGAAGAAGTGGACAAGGCAGTCACTGGAGCTTACACACTTGTAAATTGGTCTGGTGATTGGTGGTCGGGTTTCTTGATTTTTAAGCAATCCTAAAAAATGAGCGTACCCACTTACCCAGTGACCAGCAGGACAATCAGAGGTTGGATTGGATGGTATAACCGTACACACAGAATGAGCATGGAGTATGAGTATGTCTGTGATCCTTTCTTTGTGGGACCTCGCAGGACAGTTAAATAAATAAATTCAAGCTCTCAGCTTCATTTTACATACTGGAGAATGTGAGCTCAAATCTGATTGGTTGTCATGGGCAAAATCCCCACTTTTTGAAATCCCCAGCAAAATCCCTGCTTAGTGAATTTAGGCCTAGATGTCACAAATACAATCAAGCCCTGTTCACCCTCTCTTGAGTCAGTGATTTGTAAAAATCTGAGAACAATGTCTAAGTTTCAGGACTTGTGCCATTCCAGTAGAGTCGACAACTATAACCATTTTATAGAATGGACACAATTTTGCTGACAAGGGCCCATTGGAGTGGCCAGTGATGTGCGGGTGTGACCACTGTTGTGTGTGGTGGTCAATTATATATGGGCCACTTACTCACACTGCATACCTCCCAACATTTGCTGGGGAGAGAGCCGGACACACATGCCCTGCACAGACAAACTCTGCCAAGATGCTCCCCAGCGTGCCTCCGCACACCCATACCCCGCCCACTCCTGGCAAAGCCACGTCCCCTTTTCATGTCGCGATCACGGCAAAACAAAAAAAAACACTTTTCTGCCAGTTTGTCCCCATAGCTGGTAGGAGGTAGGAACAGCGGGACAGTCTCCCAAAAGGGGACAGTTGGGGGGTATGACACTGTGCCCTCCATCATCACACTGATATCATTAGCTGCAGCACTATGGGCCTTATTCACATGGAGACCTGGAGCTTTAATCCCATTAGCCCCATTGATAATCCGGCCCTGGCTGTAGTTACGCATCAATTTGAACACACCATTACCATATATTAAACATTGTGATACTAAGCTCTGCCCACTTGTGAGCCCGGCCCCGGCCCCCTTTTAGAAGCTGTTATATGTGTCTGTTCCTCTCTGGATTCGACCAATATTTATGTAACATGAACATTTTAACAGTAAAAAATATCTGATGATTTATTCATCTTAATATTTCTTTAAAGACCCCGCGCTTCCTCTCTGTATACCTTGCACAGGAGAGACCAAACAATCCTTTTGCAGGAATTACAATAACTTGGTGTGTGGCTGATGCATTAAAATAATATAGAGCATACGTTGTTTAATGCTGTGGTTGTATCTCCACCCAGCATGAAGCTAATGCAGCACAGGCACCGATCTTTACACTCCTAATGACATACAGCAGAGCAGAGACCCAACAACAGCTTTAAACAATACACTTCTTAGAGCGTCTGCAGCGTGCACCTTCATTCCAGCTCCAGGCCTCCGCTCACATCTGGACTACACAGGTATTCAGTCACTGGCTGCTGTTCTTACAAAACAAACAGAACTCGCAGATATTCGTCGACATGTACATATGTTGATTGCATCTCTGCGACTGGCACATCATTAGGGTAAAGGGTCTGCATGACGGCCTTGCACATTCCTTTATAGAGCAGTATCTACGTTTGAACAATAGTGTGCCGTTCTTCTCGAAGCGGCATGGACGACTTACTGAAGAGTGGGTAAAACCATGTTGAATTGCAGGGGGGGGGG
>JABWIB010008004.1:0-11171 GCA_016617825.1 Platyplectrum ornatum | reverse complement strand
TGTGTGTGTGTATGTATGTAATGTATGTGTGTGTGTATGTATGTATGTTATGTATGTGTATGTATAGGTATGTATGTGTGTATGTATGTAATGTATGTGTGTGTGTGTATGTATGTAATGTATGTATGTATGTTATGTATGTGTATGTATATATGTTTATGTCTTACAGTGTATGCTGGCAAGTGNACCCCTTTCCCCNCCTGCACCCCCTTTCTCTGTCTGCACCCCCTCAAAATCATTGGCTACAACATAAATAAATACCCAAAAATCATTGGAGTGAAAAGCTGACATTGGGGAATGAAAAGCTGATATGGGGGCGTGGTTGGTTTGCAGGGGGTGTTTTTCCGGGGGGGGGGGGCCCTTGACAAATTTTGCTATGGGGCCCTCAAATTATAGTTACGCCCCTGAGTTTCAGTATAGGCCTAGCAGCAGATACGTTCTCGCATTGCTTGACCCACCACTGCTGATAACCTATGTATGTATATGCATCTTCTTGTATTCTCCAACTGCTTAAAGAAATGTTATACCACTGTNCACAGCTCCCAACATTTTGGAGGGTAAAAACGTGACAAACCAGTCCTCGGCCCCTGCCCTCCCAAGCCCCATCTCTTTTTGCAGCCAAGTTTGGGGAAGATTTACCTTGTAATAAAATTTTGCACTAAAAAAATGGAAGGTATGAGTTTGTCATGTGTAGGTTTGTAGGGTTGAGTGAGGTTTGAAGACATCAGTCTGTCATGTTTCCACAAGGGTGCATTCTGTATTTCATGGCAGTCACAATGGTGTAGTGCATATTTCATGGCAGACACAAGGATAAAGTTTATTGTATAGTATATTGTATGGTGCACACGTGCACTAGTAGGCAGTCTGTATTGTATTATGTCACTAATGTATAGTGTATTGTATGGTGCACACACACACACACACTAGTAGGCAGTCTGTATTGTATTATGTTAATAGTGTATAGTGTATTGTATGGTGCACACTAGGAGGCAGTGTGAACCTTATGGGTGTCACTTTGGTACAATGTGAATGTATAATGATCCCTTTAGTTCAGTGTTTATTGTATGGTGGTCACTAGGGTCATTATCTGTCAATCATGTATAATTACTCTTATTCATATTTACATTTTAACCTCTATTGGATTAGTTTCACTGAGTAAATGCAATTTGGGCAGAATAGTTAAAAAAAAAAAAATTTTTTTTTATATCTTCGGATGAGTTGCTGGATCTAACTATTTTAATTGAGGTGGTATTCTGGGTTATTTTTTCTTTATGGTTTATTGGGAGTGGAATTCTCTACTGAAAGCTGCAGCTTGCTCTAGCGCTTCACCCTGTTTCTTGCAATACTGAGAATATGGGCAACTGCACTGTTGCTGAGCCTCTGGTTTTAGGTTGGCTGGCTTTCTTGCTTCTCTATTATCTCCCTCTGCAATCTGTTGTTGTGGAGGTTGTGAATGGAAAGGCCTATTGAATCGGGAATGCAACCTGCGTTGAATAGGTCTCTGCTGAGGGAACTCTCCCTCTGCTTTCTGCCTTTTGCTCTCAGACTCGAACTCTCAGACTCTCTGCCAAACGTCCTTGTGATCTCACCCCTTGGCCAGATGCGAAACCTTCATTTATATGGGGCAAATCGGCTTCCTTTTACTGGGACTACTCCAGGCNCAGTAACATTTATAGCTTCTATTTATTGCTGTCTGATGGACAAAGACATCTCCTTTTTTGTCTTTTCTATTAATAAAGCCATATCCAATACAGACCATTTGTACATGGGTGGCGAGCACTCTAATGGAGTACTGCCTGCTATAACAGGGCCACAACTCTTCCAAATTTGCTTTTACTGTCTCTGAATTTGATTTCCCTGATGAAACACATTGATTCCTCAGAGCATGCATTTCTTTACAAGCTTCTGCAAACTCACCACTTAATGCCGCAATTTGGGATTTAAAGTCTTAAAAGAATCAGACATAGCAGTTTGTCCACTTTGTACTGCAACTTCTCCAAGTTTTTGCCTTTCTTTATTATTAGGCATTTCCGTAAATGTCACTTTCTGTTTCTGTTATGGGCCTACCATCTTTATAGCTATTTCTTTAAAATCAAGGAAAGTGGATTTTGGAAAATGCATTCTTATCAGTCTTAATTGGGTTCTAATGTTTTCTCTATACACTCCTTCTATAAATTGACTAATGTTTCTTCCTCATTTCCTATTTCTTCTGCTGCCTGTATTGCCTGTAAAGCTTCTTATAAGCTCAGTGCAAAGTCTGTTAAAGATTCCCCTAACTGTTGCTTTCTGGCATAAAACTTCATCCTTAGTTCTGAGATGGTACGAGTTTCAAAAATGTTAGTCAATCTTTAATTTTTCACCTTTAGGCCATGAAGTCACTTCTCTTACGGATGATCCCTTAAGCTGCCCTATCAGTATTTCAACTTGTGTCTCAGTCAATGGCAACAACCTAAACGGATCACATATTAATTTTGAATTCTTCTAAACTGTTTTGGCTAGGATCTTTATAATGCCCAGTGAAAGTTGGTAGCCAATGAACACCAAAGTAGTAAGGCATGGCTATAGGGTTGAATTGAGCTCTATAGAAGCATTTAGGCCCTGACTCAATTTTACTTATTCAGCTAATCCATTTTCCCCTCATACAATACACAAACTTTCTCTTCTAGCACTAGTTTTCCCTCTTACTTTAGACTACACTAGACTCCCTATCCTGTTCCTAGTGACGCCAAATATATCATCCCCACAGAAATGCTATATTGATAGTAGATATAAGTGATACCTGTTGTAAGGTCAGGTTCTACACTTACATCACACTTAAGGTGGCCATACACGGGCCGAATTTCGTTCAGACTTCACGAATATCGTGAGGTCTGAACGAAATTCGGCCCGTGTATGGCCACGACCGAAAGTTCCCCACGGCGACTAAACGCCGGGAAACCTAAACAACCGACATCGGAGATCAATCGGTTTGTTTGTTTATAAAAATACATTTAAAAAAAATACCTAAAAAAAAGAAATAAATGAAAATAAAATAAACTCACCCNTCTGAAGTCTTCGCTGCTGTGCCCAGCACCTTCTCCTGTGCGGCGGCGTCTCTCTCCTGCACGGAGAGGACGCTGTATGTACGTGACACCCAGCGAAGACTTCAGATGGGTGAGTTTATTTTATTTTAATTTATTTCTTTTTTTTAGGTATTTTTTTTTTATTTTTTTCTCCCCATAGGCCATCATGGGAACGACATCGTTCCCTGGATGGCCTGCAAACAGGGTGATTTTCCCTAGGGGAAAATCACCCCGTTTGTCGCTGGCGATTATCCACGGGAACGAAGTCGTTCCTGTGTATGGCCAGCTTTACTTTAGTACTTTAGTATGTTGTTATACAGTTTATTTTAACTTATTTAACCCTCCAACACCTGAGGAACCTCTGTTAATTCATTTAAAGTTGTCCTTTAGTTGCAGCCGGGATGTGTAGGAATGGTGGAGATCATGAATGAAAATGTTATAAAGGCCATCTGAGTAGCTTTCACCCAATGGCAGAGTAAACTAGACTTTCTCCTTAGTAATAATGACAGTGCTTCAATGTTGTATGAATAAATAATCAGGTGTAACCAGCCTGTAAAATCTGAATGTATTTCTGGGCTGCTGAACTTCCATGACGCTTCAGTCGACCTTTTATCATCAGCTTCTGGTCATCATGTCACATACATTGACATCACATATGGATGGAGCACTGCAGACCTGTGAGAGAGAATCAGACAGCTGATGCACAGAGAAGGTTTACATTTAAGGTATTCTCATGGCACATTGACCATCTTTTGTGAAGCCTGATACGGGTCTCCAGAAGCAGGTATAAGGCTGGTGACCATGCTCCAAGAGTGCTGAGAACTGAGGTGGCATTAGTCACTCGGTCTCCCCTCTCTCTTCAGGCCCAGAACATAATTCAAGGCAGTGCCTTTGGGTGTCCCCTCATCTCCACCAGAGTTATGATCTCACTGAGTTAAATTCTCACTCTGACATTATTTATGAAGGAAAAACAGTTGACACTTGTAAAATATAATGATTATGCCTTGTACACTGCACAGCACCACCTCCGATCAAACAATTCACTTTGCTATACTATGTTTGATAAACAGATCCCTAATAAAGGCTGTTGATTCATAAAAGATATCGCAGGTCGATAAGATCCAGACAACACCAAGTAGATACAGCACAGCTATAGCTGGCAGCCATTCTCCTCAAGTCTCCTTCCTGAAATGGCTGCCAAATCACAAGGGAGTGCCTAATATATAATCCAAACCACACAAGAACTATTCCCCTGATCTCTCCAATCTGAAACGGATGCCAAATCACAAGGGAGTGCCTTATACACAGTCTAAAACCATCTATAAGATCCAACATTTCCAGGAAAATTGGGTTTTGCCTCAAATGGAAATCCAAATTTGGCGGAAGGAATCGAGTCACGCCTTGGCTCAGAACTCAGAACTTAAAAATTTGGATCTGTCAGATTTAACACAATTAGAACCACTCTAATGATAATGCCAAATAAACACTAGAAAAACAAGTTAAGGGCTTATATTTACTGAACTGAGGGATTGGGAAAGTGATGTTGCCCATAGCAACCAATCAGATTCTAGCTCTCTAGTTTTCTTTTATATACTAGAGAATGTCAGCTAGAATCTGATTGGTTGGTATGGGCAACATCTCCATCTCATCGGTCATCAATCTTCACCCTCCATCCTATGGTCCTGCTATTAGCTTATTCTCTCAGAACCCTGTTTCCACACTTATATTTACTTGTTTCTGACATTATTCAGACAGTTCCGCGTTTATTTATTTATTACATATTCTTTATAATTATTTTCAGGATGCAACATATGTTATTAAATATACTATACATAAAAATATACTATGACATAATAGTATACTATGACATAAAAAAATGTCATTACACTTCTTAGAGCTAACCTTTAAATGGGGCTTCTATCAACCTACGCCATTGTTTTCCCACCCCAGACCATAAAAGAATAAAACCTTGTGATAATTTAACAATTTATATTTGCATTAGTCAATGTGTGTATCTGTATTTAAGTCTTTGGATCAGATTTGAGCTCTCAGTTTCATTTTACACACTGGAGAATGTGAGCTCGAATCTGATTGGTTGCTATGGGCAACATCCCCAATTTTCAATTCCCCAGCAAAATCCCCACTTAGTGAATTTAGGCCTTTGTAACTATTAATACAGCAAAACAGAAAAAAGTTTGGTACCGTGTTAGCCAGTTGAAAAAAANTATTTTGTTGTTCTTCAATGAGGAAAACAAAAATTGCAATCTAGCAGGTATCATATTTGCAAGATTGCTATTTTTGTTTTTCTCATTGAAGAACAACAAAATAATTGTTTTTATTAAAACTGCATTCACACTGACAACCCTGGAATTTCTGTCTTTTTCTACCAGGGTAGTTTGCCGGGGCTCCGAAATTCCAAGGTTAGTAACCCCATTCACCTTGCTGAATCTACCAGGAATTTCACAAACTACCCTGGTCAACAACGATCACACTGAATCAGGGTTTTTGTTAGGTTAAACATATGATTTATCATCATAGAGCTGTGATTGGTTTAAAAAAGTGATGTCTAAAAAATTTTTAATATATTACATAAATAATAACAAATTAAAAATATCAGAAAAAAATATAAAAAATTCAAAATAATAAAGAAATATTAATAAAGAATTATTGAAATATAAAATAAATAAAACATTAATAATAATAAAATATATCAATACAATAAATAATAAACAAATAATTTAAAAAGTTAATAATAATAAAAAATACTACATTATTATATAAATACATTATTTTACAATGAAATTTTTCTCATTAGCTTTACATTGTCAATACTAATGAGTGCTGTACCTACAGCACTTGTTAGTATACCCTTTACAGAACCAGTTATACTGACAAAGGCGTCATTGCAGCAGCAGTGTATACACGTTATGTATTATAGGCAAGTGGTATTAATTAGCGTAATACCTGTCTCTGAAGATGAAAATGTATGTGGCTGACTTGGGTATGTGGCTGACTTGGAAGAGCCAACATCAAGGTCTATGGAAAGATGTTTACCAGTCTACACAAGAAGCTGGGGCAATGTATTACACTGTGCCTAATTTCTAGTTCTACAGTTCTAAAAATGTCTGTAAATGTAATGTACACATTTAATTGGATGTGTAGTATGTATTATGATGATACATGCTAATGTATTCACGAATAAGAAAGTGGTATGCAGTATATATATATATATATATATATATATATGGTTAACATTTCATTAAATATTGGCATTAAATTATTACGTTGCAGGCTGTTTTAAGGTAATTATATTGCCTTGTGTAAGGAGAGGGCAATTTATTCGCTGAACATGCTTTCTATATAGTCTATTAGTTGAATTTTATGCGAGCAAACATAAATAAATCACTATTTGTAGAACTAAATATTTGAATTTGAACCATTATGAAATTGGTTTTCCAATCTTAAACTGATGGAATTAAGTCCCGACCCCCATAGTAACGATCAGGTCTGAAGGGAGGATGAATTGCCTGAAACCCGGGAGTCTCTCGGATATTCCGGAAGGAGTCTGCAACCCTGCAAAAGAGACAGGACATGACATTTATCACTAGGAGCACATCAGAAGAAAATATTGCCCAGTATCAGTTTACCATAATTTATTGCTTAAGAGTCTTCAAATAATCACATTACAATAATTGCAATAAACACAAGAACATTTCACGTGAATTAATTTTAATGGAATATTTGAATGTTTTAGTATTTAACATATATACATATTTTGCCTATGTCATTATGCATTTATTTTTATATTATGCCACTTCCGTTAGCTGTCTGCAGTGGTTTCATCAGTGCTGTTGTGTGTTTGGTATGCATTATGTGTAACCGTTTTCACGGTGTTTAAAGGAGTACACAGATGATGGAGAAGCCTGTGATGTGTCTGTCATGATAAAATGGGAGGCGTGTGGAATCAATTGAGACAAAGTGGCTTCATACTCTGATTTGAATATGATAGAAGCTTCTGTATGGAAAAGCTTGGCCCCTGTGCCTTTTTTCTTTGTCTCTGCATAAACTGCTGAATATATTTGTTTTCCTTAGGGCTTAACCTATGTATTCCAGATGGTGATGTTTCTCCAGCACATATGGCGAAGCAATGCGCAAGTTCATAGGAGCATGATGGTTGTATTGTATGAAAAAAAATCCTGTGATAGGGTCACTGACACATGTCAACTGAACTGGCAGTCAAGATAATGACACTTAGAAACGTTGCTCAACTTCATCTCATCTTGATTGCTACGCTGAACGCCCCAACCTCCGTTAGCACATGAAAAGTAACCATAGATTATTTCCTTAGCTATACGTTGCACACAATATAAGGAAACTCTCTATTTCAGGGACCAGATACAGAGTTAAAAATAAGAGAGGGTGGTTACACCTGGGTAAAACCATGTTGAATTGCTGGGGAGGTAAATTTTATCAGTTGAAAACTCTAATAGAGTTGAGACNTGATGTTTCCTAGACCAAGTCTAAATAACAGTGTAAAATTAACGCTGGTCAGTATCAATGTGCATTAAGGAAAAACAAAGTATTCTTCCTGCATGCAAACACTAACATTCATTTTACCATGAAATTCAACATGGTTTTGCCCAGGTGTAACTCTCCATTGCTTAATCTGAGTCCAGGACTTAAATTTACTAAGCAGGGAGATTGAAAAGTAGGGGATGTTACTCATAGCAACCAATCAGATTCAAGCTCTTAGTTTCATTTTATATACTGGAGAATGTGAGCTTGAATGTGATTGGTTGCTATGGGCAACATCCCCACTTTTCAATCTCCCTGCTTAATAAATTTAGGCCATGATGTTTAAAACCACTGTGAATGATTATGCATATGACTAGGCCTGTGTTATGCTCAGTATGTAAGCACTCACAACATACCTCCCAACTTTTAGCGGGACAGCCCCGCTTTTGGGGAACTGTCCCGCTGCCGCCCCCCCCCCGCTTCCCAGTTTGTCCCTCTAAGGGGACAAACTTTGTTTTTTTCTATGATGCCATGAATTGCAGCATCATAGAAATAACAAATATAATTTTATTTTTAGAAAAAGATTTGCTATGGGGTCCAGCCTTTTGTAGTTATGCCCCACTCTCCTGTTATCTACCTCAGCCTGCCCCCACTGTCTTTCTCCATTTTTAATTTATTATACACATCCTAGCTATGTGGCGCCTTGTAAATAAACAATAATAATAAAAAAATATATATAAGTATATATATATATATATATATATATATATATATGGTAACTTGCGCTGGAGTGTTGCACCGTAGCAGTTACAAGCGATATATATAAAGTCCTTTGTCAAGTTAATGAAATGAGGCCTGTGCTAATCTCAGTATATACAAAGAACATGTCAATAGATTTTTTTTTATACGTTAAAATGTTCAAATTCAAATTACTCTTTGAATGGTCCAGTGGAATATAGACACACACATACATATATGGAATATGTACAGTTTTAGCCAACTGCCANGTAACCCACTGGNATGTTTTTAGGATGTGGGAGGAAACCAGAGTACCCGAAGGAATCCCATGCAGTCATGGGNAAAACATACAAACTCNACACAGAAAATACCTTACCCCGGAAAACGAACATAGGACCTTAGCACTGTGAGGCATCAGTGCTAACCATTGAGTTATCTGTGCGGTTTAGGATCAGGTTTAGTTAGTAGTGTAGTAGTGTAGTGATGAAACATAAATGAAATATAAATGAAATATAAATATACTTACATTTCAAGTGTCTTTGCTGGACACTGGAGCAATTCTTCCAATGCTCTGGNGCCTCTGGGGAAAGGGAGAGGATGTTGTATATGCGTGACAGCATCATGACTTGCTGCACTATAGGTGCCGGAGCATCGGAAAAAGCATCTGGACACCACTCCAGTGCCCAGTGAATACACCTGAAATGTAAGTATATTTCTATTTCATTTATTTCTTTTCTTTTTTTTCAAACAAACATAATTGTTATTCAATTAACTTATTGATCAACTATATCTTTTGTTGAGGTGGGGTTTTTTTTGCTAGAAATCTGCCTGTGAATGGCCACCTTTAGAAAATTGATTCACTATTTACTACTCTATGGGGATGTCTGTTTCTTCATGCACAAAAGTATTCAGGGCTGCAAGCAGTTAAACAACAAGTGGTTAAAATAATATAACTGTCCTCTATGCTTATATGATCCTGGAAAGGTTTTATTGTGCTGTGGGATATAATAAAAGCTGTAATATAATCTGTACTTCAATAAATGACCAGCATTGTTTACTGAAAGTGGCCCTGGCGTCCAATACTTAAACTATACCCGATTGTTTGCACTGAATTTCTTCACATCATCCCAATGACAATAAGATCATTTCTTCACACACAGAACAGCACAATAACAGCATGAAGAGCCATTTGTGTGAGCATTTAAGCAGATCGCTTATTAGAAACTCAATACATGGGCCTTCCTGAATCTTTCCTTGCTGTTGTTTTGGAATTAAAAAAGTTTTATGGTTTCATTGCAGTTTGTTGCATACATTGTTATTGTGATATACCAATATAGACAAATTTAGCAAAGCAATAAGCTGACTGGGTGCCAAAATCTATTATGTATTTTTATAACTAAAGTCCCATACACATACATTCTGATGATCATATGCATAATGGAGCAAAATATTGCATTGCATGTCCAATGTGAAGTGCTTATAACATGACATGCACCCTGTCCAGCTGTGAAACCATTTTCATGGGTCCTTTCACAAGACTTATCGGACTGTGTGTATAGGCGATAGCCCCCATCTTGCCCATTTTACCATTCCTGTGATTACAATAACGAGTATCTACATTTTTTACATTAGCATTTAGAGCTTTTAATTTAAACTTTATAGTATGAAAAGCATCAAAAGATATGGCATTCAATGGACTGAAACCAGACTGCCTCAAGGATTTTTCTAATTGCTTGTATGGGTAAATGTAAATTTTTGTATATTGCAAACGCCCACTTATTCAAGCACCTTCCAGTTGGTTCTGACAGCAGGACTTAGTATTACTACAAACACTAAGAATGAGGATTTGGATGGCATTAAGTCTCTCACTTCCTGTCTTTCAAGAGTATTTAAAATGATTTCAATAATGGGAAGGGTACTCTTGGTCCTCATACCCACTGAGACTCAAGTCTTTCACTATGGGTTTATAGTTGATAGGATTGCTAATAGATACAATAATTTATTAAATTACTAGAACTTGGATGGTTAAATGTTTTTTTTTGTCTTTACATTTTTTAGACATAAAAGATGTTATTCCTCATTATTAATTGTCAAATATAAAACTCCCTTATGTATGAAACAACTCTAATCTTCCCTCGACAAAGTTCTCACCAGGCTTCTGTTCTACACCTTGTTCATTTGGGAGATGTCAATTTTAATTGTCAGCCAGCTTCTTGAACAATTGATTTAAGTTTCATGATGACACTATTAAGGGTCTATCGTAATAGTGACAGCTCCTAAATACTCTTATTATTAAAAACTTTGAGAGAATTCAGTTGCAGTCAGATGTATTGGCCAAGGCAATCATCACTAAGAATATTGCAGAATTTGTTCATCCAGAAAATGTATATCTACCTCCACTTCATATAAAACTTGGTCTTGTGAAGAACTTCATAAAGGAAATTATCTCAGTTGACTTAAGTTGGCCATACACTAGAGCAATTTTTGTTCCAATTTTGCGATTATTGGAAATTGGATGTAAAATCTTTCTAGTGTGTGGTGCCAATTTTTTCAGAAGCTGCACAATAATTGTTTCAAAGAGGCAATCATTTTATCTTTTGTTTTGAACAAATGATTATATATTGAGCCATCCAATATTAGTGTGTGTATGGGCATTTCAGATAATCCTGAAAGATGTTGCTAGTATTTGTAAAACTCCCTTTACTTCTACAGATGATAAAACAGCAGAAAAATTGTGTGCTTACTTTTTATCCTGAAAAATAATTGCTTAGTGTGTGGGGACAGTGCACTGCCAATAATTGANAGTTTGACAAGGGAAAAATTGCTCAAATTATCTAGTAAATCATGATGTATAGA
>JABWIB010008002.1:4086-32832 GCA_016617825.1 Platyplectrum ornatum | reverse complement strand
ACTTTTAGCCCTGAACTTGAGGATAAAATATAGTGTGGGCATACACATAACATGTAAAGGAGGTACTTTTGCCACAGGGAGACATAATCACATGCTATNTAACAAATAGGACTACTAATGTGCTTGAGACTGTAGTAAGAACTGTATGACTATACGTTATATATCACTTCAGTTCTAGAAAAGGGGATAAAAAGATTTGATATATATTTCATGACTTCACATAAGTATTTTAATCCATCAACCAATTAAACTGCTCCTGGATGCAAGCGAGTTACTCCCCCCCCTTCTCTGCTGCTTCATATCTACAATGCATACTGTAGCACGCAGAGCAGCTCCCAGATGTGCGGCAAGTAACGCATTGTGTCATCACACCAAGGACCTCGCANGCAAGACCCCCGTGTCCTCTGGGAAGGCACAGACTCTGCTGCTACTGGATCGTTATCTTAGAGGAGCTGGATATCTTTTGGGAGACAGGAGGAGGGGGGGGGGAAGCTCCATTTTCTGCAGGAGGAGGACACAGAATGCAAGACGGGAGAGAGCAAATCCCTGGCAGATGGGACTTGGATAAGGAGAAGTATACCCACAGCAGTGCATCTGCCCTCCTCCTCCTACCAGCCACGTCTAATTGGTTTGTTTTCTCCCGTCAAGGACTTACCTCTTCTGCTGCAAGACTTCGCTGAGGGATTCCTGTCTGTCTTGCAGCAGCCAGTGCAGGTGCTTCATCTCACGCTGGTACCGGGCCGTTTTCCCAACAAAGTCTTCTTCCTGCTCTGCTAGTTTGTGAGTGATGCCTTTCACTGTGCTGGCAGCCTTTTTCTGGTACACCTGGAAGCAAGGAAGACTGACATGTATTTACTGCAGCCAGATTCCAGGATGACTGCACCAGCACAGCGTCACCCCTTCCCATAAGGTATGTCTGCCTTATACCAACACATAGCGTGTGATCCTCTGAAACTGGCTAGTCCCCCCCCCCCCATTCATTGTACAGGGAATCCTACTGCCTGATAAGAATGTCCTTAGTCAGATGCAAGGTCGTTATAGGATATATGTTACATGATGATATACCTATATTTTACCAGTTTATGTTCTTGATTATTCCATGCACAGACACAGATGCATTACATTGGTGCACACACATAAAATCCACAGTGACTGTTTACATTAATGACTGCAAACCCTGCAGTGCTTAACAGTTGGTTCACTAGTAGAGTGCATGCTACAAGTAGGCTGTCATCGCACANATNGACAGACAGACAGAAAGATTTGTTTTACTCATAGGCATTTAACCAGTCTCATGCCAGCACTAGCTACCTAGGAAGGGTTACACCCCAGATCCCACATCCAACATTAATTTTATCCAAGACCTATAAAGCCTACAGATAATAATAAATAATGTACTAATTTTATGATATATATATATATATATATATATATATATATATACACACACATGCCTATAGCCATCAGCTGTGGGGACAGCAGTATTTAAATGTCACAAGCTCACAAACAACTGAGGATTAGGTGGTAGCAGTATGTTACAATAGTGAGTCTGCATTTAGTGCATATCATTATTGCATGAACTTATATTCTGCTTTATCTAACTATTCGGAAAAGGTTTATTTACACACACACACACACGAGTGAAGTAAACACAAAGACAATTATCTGACAGTATGTTTTGGGACTGTCCGAGTTAACTTGGCCAATCTATACAGATGGTGCACAGTTACCTTTTAAGCGCAAGTTCCCGATGTTATACTGGGAGCAATCCTGAATTCTGTGTATGCAGCTTTCTGCCTGGGGACCAAAGGTTATAAAATGCCAAAGCATTTGTGTGAAGAATTATAAATGGGGCCTGTCTAATGACGGATAATAATATCACTGCCACACTACTGGCAGCACAGCGATGTGTCTTAAGGCTAGTCATTATAANAAATAAATAATACAACTTAACATGTTTTATACTGACACTAATTACAAAAAAACTATTTAAAAATCATGTTCTATCTCAGAATCTGACATTTGCATTGAAGAGATCGCAGTAAGATCTAAACTGTTAATTGGGAGCTAAANCCAATGTCGTTTATGATCAGCGTCCATGTACTCTCACACGTCCAGGTGAAACTATAATAATCCGACGCGTATACCGGCTCCGATAATAGCAGTCTGCCATCAGGNGCGGCTGTGGAAGTACAAATTATGCCGCTAATTTCTTTTCTCTGGGAGAACGTTAGTCACCTATTGTACACTTTCACTCATAATGGATGAGTCACGGCTATTATATTAGTGGAAGTTAATATTAATACATGTCTATGAAAAGATATGCCCTTTACTGTCTGGGAGTCAAATAATAGACGCAACATGTTTCAGAGTTTAAGGTCTGAGCGCTTTAGTTAGTTAATGTTGTGTATGAACCGAAGGAACAACTGCTAGAATATGTAATAGCATTTTCTAATAACTAATAAAAGCACAAGAGAATGGTTAGGATTTAGCCCACCATAAAAATGAACATCTACACTTAAACAGAGCTAAACATGACTGTTCCTGTATAAGGGGGTGGCCAAGCAACGTTTAAATTACATTTAGCCAACATAAGACACTCCTACTCTACAAGAAACACACTCTCTGTACAAGACACTAACAAAGTATAAGACACCCTCCTCCTGTACAAAACATACCCCTCTAAGACCCACCTATATATGTATAAGAGACAACTCCTCCAAGACACGACTGCACTAGAAAAATAATACGCATCTCCTTCATGACACGTTTCTTCTAGCAAGTGTAAAATAGGTCTCCAATACCGAATACAAATTTCCCCCTCCCCACAGTTAATATAACACATGATACTTNTTGCTGGTAGGAAATGCACTCACTCTGACTTGTATAGATAACATCTTTTCCAAAGCCACCTCCATTAGGTACCACCACCAAGGGTTAACTTTCTCCTCATCTGGCCAGTATACCTGCCAGGTATATAAATGTCCATCCTCCTGCATCCAGCGGGCAGGGTAATATGGATTGGACGCCATAAGGCCCATCTGGCCATGAGATGTGCCCCCTTTGTTGTTCAGGTAGGACACCACAGCCATGTTGTCTGACTGAATCAAAAGACATTGGTCTTTCAGTTTGTCTTGAAAAGTCAAGCAGGCCCGATAGACTGCTTCCATTTCCTTTAGATTGGAGAGACAGTCTCTTTGCAGTCCACAGTCCTTGAACCCGTGGTCGAAGTGGAAATTTAGAAGTGGGGGTATGGATATTCAGAAGTAGGGGTATGGAAAAAATTATGGAAGTCAATGGAGATTTGAAATGTTTCCATTACATCAGTGGGAGAAGTGCCGGTATGGCATACACCTCCACTTCCAGCCCTGCCTTGAACCATATCTTGTCCACAAACTGCCCCACAACCTTTTTTTTTCTGGCCTCTGTGGTTTTATCATAGGAGTGTGCCCTTGAAAGGATTTGCCTTCCTGAAGTCCGTCTCTCCTCANCCACCATAGATTTCTTTTAGTCCGGATGACAGATTTGAGAAAAGAGGCCTCATGTGAAACTTTGCTCACTGAAGGTCCTCCACTGCTGAAGACATCAGGCCCAGGACTTTCAGACAGCGCCCTGCTGCTATGTGTCCAGGCTTGATAAATTTTGAGATCTCTGTCCTCAAGCGCAGCTGTCTTTCCTTGCTTAGAGTAACTGTCATCAACAGTGTATCTATTGCGACTCCCAGATACTTTACAGTAGTTGCCGGAANCAGACTGCTCTTCCCCTAGTTGATTAACCAAGCAA
This sequence comes from Platyplectrum ornatum, assembly GCA_016617825.1. Lineage (NCBI taxonomy): Eukaryota > Metazoa > Chordata > Amphibia > Anura > Limnodynastidae > Platyplectrum > Platyplectrum ornatum. The sequence continues at coordinate 29,049 of JABWIB010008002.1, read as the reverse complement.
ACTCTTTCAGAGTGTACAGCTCCCTTTCTGTGTGGGAAACTGCCTCCTGGTACAACTTTGAATCAGAACGTCGTCCAGGTATGGCCAACAGCTCCAGCCTTAACTTGGCTAAAACTACCACAAAGATCTTCATGAAGGTTCTGGGTGAGGTTGCTAGTCCAAATGGTAGAGCCACAATCTGAAAGTCTTGTCCTAAGACATGAAATTTTAGGTACTTCTGATGGGAGGTACATACAGGGATGTGTAAATAGGCATCTTTTAGATCTACAGTGGAAAGGAACATACCTGGTTCTATATACGGTAGCAGGATTCTTAAAGACTCCATTTTGAACGGCTTGGTCTTTGTAAGGGAATTTACTCGTCTGAGGTCAAAGATTGACCTGAACCCCACTGAAGCCTTTTCTNTGATGGATAGTCTTGAGAAAACTCCCACATATCTTGAGGTTGGAGGAATCTTTTATATTGGAATGAAAATTGGATCTTGAGAAAAAGGACCATTGTCTGAGGGGCCTGCTCTGGAGATCTGCATGACCCCCTTCTGGAGTCTCTGTCTTGTGGAAGCCAGAAGGACCTACCTACCTTACGATTTTGAAATGATGTCATCTAACTTGGACTACCTAAAGAGGTAGTCCTCCTGAAAAGGTAGAGAGGAGCTTACTCTTGGACTGATTTTCTGCAGCACAAGGTTGGAGCCATAAAGCCTGCCTGTTACGGCAATACTAGCCCATATTCAACATTTTTTTGAATCTATTAAAATTTTTTTGAAAGCTTCAACATCCAAACTTTTTTTTAGAAATTGTATCTGCTCTTTCCTCCGCTTTGTCCTCCACTCTTGCTTTAATGACACCGCTGACCCTGGTTACGTCAGTGTCATTCTGAAGCTGCTGCTTGGGGGTAATGGGTGGTCGTGGTGCTGAGACAGGCATGCATATAGATTCCCTGATCCATCCTCTACCTTCATTATGGTCAATAACCTTCCCATTAAGACCTCTACATTCAACTTTTAAGCGCTGTCTTCAAGGGAACTGGTCACCCCCCTCCCACGTTCGCATGGGTATCTCATACTTATATAAAAACTATATATAAATGTGATATTTGCTTTAAAATGCATTCAACCTATCATGTAAAACAATATATACATTGGACCAGATGCCTAAAGCCACCACTGTATAAATGACTATTTGAAGCTTTGTNATACATACATGATCATCACAGCTGACAATCTAAACACTTATATTATATAGGGTGACGAAAGATTACTAACAGATTTGGCTACTCTTATATGATCATGCAAAATTTTATTAAAAGTGATTTGTGATGCCAATAGATGTGATCATTGCAGATATATACTCTGTTATCTGTTTATACAGCTGGCAGTACTGAGCATCAACACCCTACTTCCAGCGTGCTCTGTGGCTTCCATTCATTATTCATCATGTGAAAAAACGCACAGCAGAAAGCAAGCCGTCATTACAGGCAGAGAATCATTGCTCTGACAGTGCTGAGAATTGCCAGTGACAGCCTGCGAGTGCCCTTCAGCCATTATGTTTACAGTAGGGCTGCAGCCTTTTGCTGGGTATTTGCATAAAAATAAAATAAAAAAGGACAGATGAGCTTATTCCATTTCATTGAGACAGGAAACTGCAGTAGATAAGCAATTCACATGTTTATAGGGTAATATATGCATCATTTCACAGATACTTTATATGAAGTTGTGTATAAGCTACTGTTTTCCGTCATCAGGCAGCCTAGCCTCTATTGTTGACAGCATTGTCTATCTTCTTTTCTTTAAATGGATCATGTGTCTGTGGTTGCCATGGTAGCAAAATCATAAATTATCACCAGAAACAATGTATATGTGCATCAGTGCTGACAGAGGGTGTTTCACGACTCTTGTAGCACAGACAGGAAAGTCTTCGCACTACTTATCCTAACCCTCCTCTTCCACTACCCTAACCCCAATGGCCCTTATTCTGCAGTCAGTGTAACTTCCCACCTAGGTCTTATATTTAAAACTATCAGCAAATGTGAAGAAACACACGTATGGCCATGTGTATCAACCATGTTTAAATTTAATATATATATAGTGTAACTATTATCCCTTACCATCTAGTATCCTAAGTGCACAGCCCTTACCTTACTTTCAAATGTACCATTATAGAGAACATTTGGATTGACCAAATAATATACAAGTAATATAAAGTAATAATCCCTATTACCTCTGGATGTCACACGATGCAGAAGTTTGTGTGTAAGGCATCCCCATTTCCTAAGTCGATGTCGCTGATGTAATTATCAGAGTACAGAGCAGGCAATTCGTTAGCATGGTGACATAATTGGTACCTAGGAAATGTACACTTTAGGTGCATGTGCTCGATCCCCATTGGTGCTTAGTGAATCTATAGGCAGCATGAATACAGGATAAGCCAATAAATAATTGTCTTCACTGTATGTAGGATGACCGGTGCGTTTCCAATAGCAGCGTAATGCTAAACCCAACTGCTGTAATATTTGGCTTATTTTGCAGAAACTCGCCCAGGTAAAAGATGAGCTCTGAAGAAACTCTTACAACAGAGGAGTTGGAATGTAAGATATGTTACCAGAAATTCAACAGCCATAGTCGTAAGCCTAAGATCCTCGACTGCCTCCATCGTGTGTGNGCGAGATGTCTGGCCAAGATCCTGATTGTGGCAGGAGGATCCCCATCCATCAGCTGTCCATTCTGCCGCAATGAGACCGAGCTNCCGGAAGACGAGGTTGCGGGATTACCGGATGACACCAATATTTTGTCCAAGGTTGCGGGGAAAGTGCTTTGCAACTCAGACAGCAATGAGGTCGTTTTGACACCCNAAACTCTGTCTTCTTCTAGCCCTTCCCATGGATCGTCTAACTGCTTAGTGATCACCATAATGGAAGTACAAAGAGACTCTACTCGGACTCCCAGTCAAAATACCATCTCGGACTACTATGCGGAACACAGCCTGGACTCCGCTTCCATAAGTTCCCACGGCCAAATAGACCATGACCTTTTCTCCAAGCTGTGCAACCACGTTCCGAGGATACTAGTCTGGCTGCTGGGATTCTTTTACTTTGGCTCTCTTCCACTTGGGATTTATCTGCTAGTAATCCAGAGAGTNACACTTGGGATTGTGTGTGTTAGTCTTGTTCCCTCTAGTCTAACCGTCTGTCTGGTATATGGCTTTTGCCAGTGCCTGTGCCAAGGAATGTGTGATTGCTCCTCGAGGAGTTGACACAAGATGCCAGAACACGCTGGACATACATGGATTTGCCCCGTACAGTCCAACAATGGAGATCTTGTGGAGTATGTTGTACATATAATGTATAATGAAACCTGCTAGAACATGGAGTTAATTCACAACAACAACAACGTATGTGTGCCTTCTTGTGATGTGAATGTTGTTTTCTTCCGGATATAATGTCTCGAGTAATTTTTTAAGAGGTAACACCCCCCCCCTTTTTATGTAAACGGTACTTATGCTGATCCGATGCAAGAACTTCACAATTATTGACTATTTGAAAAACAAAGCCAAAAAGCAACCAATCAGTTTCCATGTGACAGNAAGCNAAAATCTGATTGGTTGCTATTGGCAACGTCTCCACTTTTCCGTTTCTAGCCGTTCAGTAAATNTATCCTGGCCATTATAAGATGGGATTTACATGTCACACCATTGCACTAGCTTTGCCTATAACAACTATACATATCGTAATATCTTGTGTCACTAGCAGATTTGTTTAATTGTGTAAGAAACAATATCTACATTTATTAAATGAGGTCAAAGGTGTTGAGATGTTTTGCCTAATTTAGTTTATGGAGGTATATTATCAAAATACTACAAAACGCCCAAAATACACTTGTGTAAGCGCATGGTGCAAAGAGGAGTGTGGTTTATTTTTTGTTGTTGTTTTGTTTTTAATGAACTTTTTTTTTTTTAGGTTTATGTAAATACTGGACCACAACTTGAGGAATAAATACACCAAAAATAACTTGTTCCCACTGATTATTTATTACATAATTAGCCTGAATTTCACAAGCATCAGGTATTAAAAGTTGTCTATCACCTACAAATGATGGAGTCAGGGGCATCAGTAATGTCATTTTCCATGACAAATAGATCTCAAGGAATGGCGGAGCACTATGGGAGCGCTTTAAATGCTGTTACTCATAGATAAATACCTTTATTACGATTAAGACTTAATGCTGTACATCTGTCATTATTTTTGCACCCACCAACAATGTCTACTCCACTGTGTGGAAATTCTATCAAATGCTAGAAGGGTACAAACTACAATCCTTTGATAAGATAATGATGTCAAACATAATGAATGAATGAATCTCCATTTTACTGCATGCAGATAAAACACTTTGCTTTTGCACAAACATCTCACAAGCGGCATAGCGTTATGTTTAATCTGTGTAGTCTGTGTGTAAGATGAGGAAATATCGCCTTGGAACCTTAGTTCGGGTTCCAGTGTTTGATTTTGCCCAGGTCTACACTTGCATCTGATCTGCCCTTACTGCAAAAACTCTGGATTAGCCGCAGATCAATCCTGAGGTTTGGATTGTACAAACCTGTACGTTGAGACAATCCCATANATTAACATCTTGATTCAAGCACTTGGATTAAATTGTGCAACCCTGTCCTCATCTGTTCTATGGAAATAAAAAATNATTGCTTTGCATAACCCATTCACTAACTACCCCCCCCCTCCACCAGCAACTGTGGGTTATTTGCTTGTCTAGCCTGTGTACTAGCAGACTCACAAACACCTCCTTCTAATAAGATACCCTGACTGTATACCTGAATAGATTTCTTACAAGGCCCCCTAGGTAGTAGACTAGCGAGGAAAGTGCAACCTGTTTATTGGGCTGCTCTGTGTGCTGCAATGCCGAGCTTTGCAGTGAGACATGGCCATTAGAGATATGGGTAGAGATGATGGGAATTGTCCCAAGTTTATCCCATAATTGATTGGCAATGCGATCATGCTCATCAAACCACTGGATGAGCACACGTTTTCCCATCACGTGTGAGGAAACCTTCACCATCACAGTGGTTTGGAAGTTAAAATGCAACCAGCAATGATGACTACATGGCATTTGCAACCACGTAATCAAAATGAGAGTTCTCAATAGGACACGTTAATATTCTGAGTCTGTCTTCAACTCAAAAAAGGTTCACTGGATGAGATTATTTCTGAACTGAAGTAAAGCTGGCCACACACGGGAATGACTTCGTTCATGTGGATAATCGGCAGCGACAAACGGGAACGAACATCCAGGCCATCCACGGGAACGATGTCGTTCCCATGTTGGCCTATGGGGCTTTTAAAAAAAATACCTAAAAAAAAAGAAATTAATTAAAATAAAATAAAATAAACTCACCTGTCAGATGTCTTCGCTGGGCACCGCAGCCCCTTCTCCTGTGCGGCGGCGTCTCTTTACTGCACGGAGAGGACGCTGTATATGCTTGACGGCGTCACGTGTATACAGCGTCCTCTCCGCGCAGGAGAGAGACGCCGCCGCACGGGAGAAGGTGCTGGGCACTGCTGCGGTGCCCAGCGAAGACATCTGACAGGTGAGTTTATTTTATTTTTATTCATTTCTTTTTTTTTTTTTAGGTATTTTTTCTTTATTTTTTTAGTAATAAACAAACGAACATCGGAGATCAATCGGGAAATCCGATTGATCTCTGATGTCGTTTGTTTACGTTCCCCGGCGTTTAGTCGCCGTTGGGAACTTTCGGTGGTGGCCATACACGTGCCGAATTTCGTTCCGACCTCACGATATTCGTGAGGTCGGAACGAAATTCGGCCCGTGTGTGGCCAGCNTAACAGACTAGACACAAGTAACACAATAGGCTGCAATCAATGATTACACAATGATTACACATAACTCCTCCTTCCTTGTTTATGAATCAACCAATAGATTGTAATCCTGAAGGAACCAATAACGTACAAAGATACCAAGCATACAGATAAATATTAACATTTAAATAATGTATACAGGCGACTACACTATATAATAATAATTACAGGAACAAGCACAGTAATGGGAGGCAATGANTGGTTGTTTAAATGGACACATTACACTAGGTAATCTCTGGCCATTACATAAGTCTCAGGTGAACGGTTATTTTNGTAGCCACAGAATATTTGTGATGAGGAGTACAGTAAAGTTTAATACCTGCATTTATAAGAATAGAAGCCATTCAGGTTCATTGACCAGAATCTGAACAACTTCTCCAATAGTAGCTAACACAAAGGCTGGCTGTGAGCTCTGCAGGGTCCAGTCACATTACACCACAGTAGACAATACTCATCAGTCAATGTCCCATTACCCTGATTCCCCAATACATCATGGAAGCCATTAATAACCAATCTGCATAGATGACAGCAAACAGCAGTGACATTAGCCCTCATGCACAAGCAATGACACTGACGTAAACAAATACTTCATTTGTAATATATAAATGCTTTATTCTCAGAACTATGATATTAACAATAGAGCTTCAAATCCATCGCGTTTGCAACTATATATGTTCCTTGTCTATGGCCAACTGTGAATGGTAATTAACTTCCATAAAGCTCTCCAGAGCTCTGTCAAGAATATTAGCATTTTTAGATATATCACTTTTACCTCCTATCTCATGTCTATGTAGATGTATATTTTAATAAGATCTGTACATTATGTCCGCTAAGCTTAGGCCTGGCCATGTTTTGGTGAGTCACTGGAATCCCAGTACTTGCAGTAGAGTGTGTGGGTGCCGCAGGAAGATAAAATAAGGCAGGGTGACGTCATCCTGCTATTCTCCAAATCTCTCTCTTTATTATTGTGGGAGAACATTAGGATGCAGAGCTGGCTGTTTTGCTGCGGGAATCATTAGCAAATGGATTAAAGAGACTGCAGTGTTCATTCATTCGAAGCATGCAATACTGCACAAAGTTTTACTTAGGATAAACAACATTAAATGTTCTGTATTAATAAATAATAATAATGCACTTTTTTTTAAATAAAAGCTGTCACATTACCTTCACCATCTCTTCCAATCTTCCTAAACGCACGCTACCTTCCATCATCTTTGTTAAGGCTCCATGCTTTTCTGCTTCCAATCCTTTGGCCTATGGAGAAATATATTTTTTTTTATAGAAAGCATAAAAAGATTTACAGATGAAGCATAATCATCACTCGCATATAAGAGCTAAATGTCCACCCACCGCAGGCGAAAAGTATACTTTTGTAGTCCCCTATTCCCTTACAGTCTGTTGGAAACGCTCATGCAGGTGGATCTCACGCTCATGCCTATGGAGGTGATGCATTCACCAGTTTTTAATACAAAAGTTAAAACCAAGCATCAGCTTTCCATGTATTTATTAACGCCTGCACAAGCCATGTGGTAAGTACTAATGGCGACCATGGACCAGACTTTTAGTTTCTCTCTTCCGGAATGGGGTGAGGCCGAGGGTGTGATTTATGTAAATCCATGCTTTTGTTTTCAATAGGCAAATCTGACATGATCAAACCCCGTCCCTTCATAGCAGCGATTTACATTACATCACAGTAACAGATTTGCTGACTCTCCTACGATACCGGGAGAGATGCCGAGATCTGAGGTCAACCCTGTCATGGACCGAATCCAGACTTCCGCAGTACGTCAGCGTGCGTAAATCAGATGTATTGATCATTCTGTGCATGTCTCTGCCAGATGTCACAAAGCAGATCTCCTTGCAGACAAAAAAAGATCCGTTTTGTAACATCTGGAATAACAATGTATTCCGCTATAACTGCATGCCTAAGCCCTGCAATGGGGGCTGGGAAATGCATGGGACTATATGTGAATCTGCGTATATACTTATATAGGTAGATCTGGACGGAGCAATTAAGGTGTACTTATAGAGGCATAACGTGCCCAAAGTCCGTGAAGGAGAGGGGAATGACATAGGAGTTCACTTCCTTCTTCCATAGAGATGGTCATACAAAATCAAAAGTAATTAATATTAGCATTAATATGGCTGCAATTGCAATCTGTGCACATCTCCACATTAAGCACTTATATGGAGTTACTGTTACTTGTTACTTTCTAAAATCAAACTAAGTAAATCTCTGTATAACACTCACGTTGTCTTTTGTCAGGTCAGCACAAAACATTTCAGAACAAGACCTTTTTTATCTGCCTGTTATTACTAGTGAACATTTCGAACGGATAGCATGAGAAACAGGGAGACAGGAAGATTACAGTAGTCAATGCAGGTCAGAATGAGGGCAAGCATTACTGTGTAACCGACAAAAGAGAGGGCGTCTCCGAAGAGGTTCCAAGGATTTCGTGTATGTACGAGTGACATCAAGACAATGAGCCCGGTAACAAAAGAACACAATGGAGGAGGTGTCTAAAAAGAATGGTAACATGCCGGTCTATGGTAACCCATCACTAAATACGTCCAAAGAAATAGCCAAAATAAGTGGTAGTGACAGAATTCCAGAAGAATGGCCAATAGAACATCTCATGGAGCTGGTGGATAATTTAAGATATGTGGCCTTTCTGTTTAATATATATATATATATATATGTATGTATGTATGTATGTATGTATTTGGAAATTTGTCACGTCTTACATTAATATACAGTATATACACATGAATTTATAGTGTACAGGATCGTACATGATTTCAGAATACAGATACACTGTGTGAGCAATGCATTGTGCGTCTCTCGTGTTGGTAAGCTTTCCGCAGGGAAACGGTTTAGCTTCTAGGTAACCTTAAAATAGATATGAAGACACAGACATCAGAACAAATCAAGTTCCCTGCACACAATGTCACTAAGATTGCCGAGGCTCAGGGCAGGGAGATGCTGCCTTCCATCTGTAATGCCAACATCTATTAAACATGTCCAGTTCCTCAACTTATCAAGGACGCAGCCTGTAACATCCCTCTCCTCGGGCTTCGCAAATACTGAATGGAAACGGCAAACAGGGAAAAAGACAAAACTATATAGATGTCATTCCAGACAGCACCTGGGCTGGCAAGTATTTAATTTATAGATAAGGAATGCGCTGTTCTCCTAGAGATTGCAGATTGCAGCTGCCTACGGCTCTCCAGGTGTAGTCACACTATAAGTCCCAGCATGCTTAAACCACAGACATAGACATAGCAGATACCTGACAAAGCACATTGTTTGACAACACCTGGGCCTAAATTGAATAAACTGCGAGAATGGAAAAGAGAGGACGCATAGGGGAGGATGGTTAGGTTTAGGCTATGAAAAAGCGGAGGGTTATCATATAGTGACCCGTCTACGTCAGGTGCTATTTTATTTTTTCTTTTACTCTCTCTTTGCTATATGGTTGCAGCAAAGGCCCCTGTCGAAATGGGTCAACTTTAAATATAAGATTAGGTTTGCAGGAGACCCAAAATTTGTTGAACTTGATATACTGGTGTCTTTTTTTTTTTTTCACCCTCGTCAACTATGTTACTACATTACTATGTTATATGTGTAACCACTAAAGGCGGTGTGGATACCTCGATCGGTACACAGACCAGCAGGCCTATAAAGTACACTGTACAACCAAAACACATCCACTCACAAACCTGTATCTTAAGCACAACAATGCTATACTTTTCCCAGTATTGGGGCTTTCCACACTACTCTTCATGTCCAAAGGAGTTCTATATGGAGGCTGCAAAGACCAACAAATCACATGTTTTTTGGTCAGGTTTTACTGATTAGGATCGTGGCAGTGATTTCCAGATGGGAAATAAATCCGGTTAGGATATTTATATTTGTGAATCTATCAACCCTACAGTAATAAAGCTGGAAATGCCTGCTAGTGTAATTTCATCTATATGACTACTGACTGTGATATACTAAGTGGAATTGTAGCATTGTTTCCATACTAGTTTATGTTCAATGTAAGCCTGCCCACAGATGTAATTTATGAAGATACATACTGCATTATTTTTGGTAAAGAGATGCCCACTGCACACACAGATGATATAAAGGAGTTGCACTCACTTTGTGAACGAGGTCATCTCGCTCTCTGGCGATCGTCTCTGTGAGAGTTACCAGATTGGCCAGATACTGATGGGCTGTAACCTCTTTATCCATTGCGTCCTCCAATTGCTGCTTCAGGTGACCGAGTCTCCTCTGCATTTTCCTGAAACATATATAACAATCTTAAGATTTCCATTCCTGCTGTCACTATTATCTGCCTTTGCATTATACACAGCAATGTACACTGAAACAAACTGAAAACAAAAGGGCATTAATAATAATCAATAATATCAATAATAGAGGTCTATTCAGCGATATAAACCGGTTCCAGACTACCGAAAGTCCTCAACTCAAATCACCAATGTATCAAGAAAGCTGCACTATGGACATTGCCATAATTTTGGTGAAGACCACTACCGCTGTGCGTAGATGAATCCACATGGTGGCCACTGCCCTCAATCTCGTGAAAACACGCTATTTGATGCCTACTTTAAACATGAAATGAAGTCTGCATAGTAAGGAGGATGCCTAGTACACGCTCACACACTTATATCTTTATACCTATTACCAACCTGTTAGACTTCTTNACTTTCTCCACTTCGGCCTCCAGCACCTTGTTGTCTGCTGAGAGGTCATTTCTCTGGAGCAGAAGAGACTTCTTCTCAGCCTGCAGAGCAGAGATCTTGCCCATCAGGTCGGCCACTTCCCTCTTGTTATCGTCCTGCTGATTTTGTAGCTGTCTGCCGGAAATAAGCAAATGTGTTTTATTTGCGAAATAGATAGAAGGGCTTGTGGCCCTCCGCGTTTACTTGCAATCTGACGTTCAGAGGAAGGCAGAGTGTGACAGATTAATGTCCCATGGTCCTGAGGTGCCTGGCAGACCTCTGTGCTAGTAATCAAGAGAAACGCTGATAGCAGGAACATCTTGCTGGCCTAAGATGATTGACATTAATATTGAAGAGAGGAAAAAAGTCTAAGCAATAGAAAATGGTGCATGGCAGAGATTGCATCATGGCTTAGGGCCATTAATTCCAAATAGGCTATGGAACAGATAAAGGCTCCGTGGTTAAATAGAACGTTCTAGCATGGTGGCTGAGTTAGCATTATAGAAATGCACTGCAGGATTGTATAAGTGGTGATGTTGCCCATAGCAACCATTTATATTCAAGCTATCACTTTCATTTTACATACTGGAGAATATGAGCTTAAATCTGATTGGTTACTATGGGCAACATCCCCACTGTTACAATCCCGCAGTATGCGGGTAAATTTAGGCCTACCTGCTTCAGAGATGCCATTAGCTCTCCTTATCCTCGTGTCTCCCGTGTACTATGGTTAAGGTGCATAAATATATAAAACCGAAGCTGTGTTTATATTTACCTCACTTTAATTCACCTTACAAATTTAGTTCTCTTCATTTAGACTATAAAAAATATGTATCAGGGTGTACACATACGAGAAACATCTATGGCAAGATACAGAGCCCTCCAGGTTAATTACAGAGGAACCCATAAGCAGAAACAAACTTAAGACTGAAATTGATCACAAACACTATTAAATATTGATGGATTTGTTTAACCTTTCCCCTACTTGCAGAACACAAGCATTTTATGAGGCTACAAATAACCCTCATGATCTGACCAGTGCCCAGTTTCACACCTCATTGATGAGGCATATGAGATACTGTCAAGTAAAGGGGGTGAGGAAAGGCAACAAGGGGAACAAGCAAAAGGACCTGTGTGCAATCATTATTAATGAAGATCAATTGCATGTACTACAAAGGGCAGATATAGAATTGAATTAGCTTATATGGTAAATTCAGGGTGTACCAGCAACATATTTGATAGCAGCACTAGGCTTGACCAGGCTGAGCCAGTGTCACCAGTGCTGGATCCTCCGACATATTTCTCCAACAGCAGCAGGTCAGTTGGCACCAGCACTGGAGACCCAAAGTAGCTTAGACATGAAAAGACAAGTGGATGGAAAAGGGGAGATGTTTCCCATAGCAAACAATGATATGCTACATAGCTTAAATTTCAAACACTGGAGGATGTCAGCTCAATGCTCGGTTGGTTGCTAATGGGCAAACTCCAATTTCCATTAACACAATTTAGTAAGTATAGGCCCAAGACGTCTCATTTCCTTAGATCTTTCATTTCCTTTTAAAAAGGTACCGGAGCCTCCTTTGAAACGATTGTACAGATGCTGCAAACATGCTGTGGTTTTGGGCCAACACATCATGGATACCAGGAATAGGCATAGCAATAGGGTCCATTGTCAAGAGCCATGTTGGTGAATCCTTAACTACACACCTACTAAACACAGTACCGCCTTAATACAGAACTTCTTATAGCTAGACACAAACCAATGTTGTTTTTATCCTGACTGAATAACGTTGTTCGGGGACTAAAGGTGACAAATCACCAGCTCTAGATAAAACCATTTATATACACAATGCATGTCTCCCAATCAGAGTTAATGCCACTTAGGATTTTAATTTTTTTTACACTGGAATAAGCACAGAGAATGTAGAAGTTGCCCTTGACCAGTATGAATCATCAGATGAATCATTTGTCAAGAGAGGACAGCTATGCCACACGCAGTGACGGCTGGATATAAGGATGTATGCTATGAAAAACAGTAGGACTATAACGTACACACCAGATGATTGGATTACACTCACTCTCCATAGAACATCCTAAACTCTAGGCGAGCTCACAGAGAACGGGCTCATCTCGGAACACACAAGCAAGATGGAGTTACTACCAAGTAAATTTAGGCCCTGTATTAAGACAATGTTGAAGATGGATGAGGTGGCTACATTGTAACTATGCAATGGCTGCAATCTATTGCATAGTACACGTCTTTATTTACTTTAATAGTATTGACGAGATATAAAGAGACAAACTTAAATAAGTGATTAAATACGTCTCGTACGGGAAATCCTGGTGCTTATAATAAAACAAAATATTGGCCTTCTGGAGTTTGGCATTGTAATACATAATTGTGTTATTAAATGAAAGAATTTTGTCATTGCATTGGTTTCCCTGTACCCAATAGACACATCATTTGTATAGCCAACCCGAATCATAACTAAATCAAACTACTAGGTTGGAATGTATAGACATTGGGGCCGATTCAATCCCGCGCGAAGACGTGCTTTTCCCCGTCTATTACGGGACTGAAACCTCGCCTCTTTTTGTACACACCTCTATGATGTGCGAACGAAAAAACGGGAGATTTCCTGCCTTACGTAAATAGCGTAAGGCAGTAAAAGATCGCGCGAAGGGAATTGAATCGGCCCCATTATGTCTAGGGGCAACCCCCCCCCCCAATCCCTTGCTGTGAAACTGAACTTCTTAGTCCAAGATTACAAACCACATAAACGTTGATCTAGTTGTTGCTGGTTATTAGACAAGACAAGGAGCTGTACCTTCTTAATTCGTTCACCATGGCAACATGCTCGTCTGCCGAGACTCTGCCATCCAGGTTTGCTTTCAGCTCGTTGTACTTGGAGCGTAAAACTTCCTGCTGCTTCTGGAAATCTAATAGTTGCTCCTCCTGACTACGCTTTGCTGCTTCCAGAGCCATTTGCTGCTTGGTTAATTGGGAGACTGCGAGAAAGGAGGAATATGTTAACCTCTTGCAAACGCATGCTCATACATGACATGGTGCAATGACAGTAATGCGTTTGTAATCAATAGCTTGGCCTTGAAAGGCAAACAGGAACCATGTGAAGTTGTGTCATTTTATCCTCTCCCCCCATGCTCTATTTCTATGTATAGCAGCGAGGTCTGCCTTGCTATACCATAACCCCCTGTGCCATGATGCTTATACGTAAAATCCGTCATCCACCAAATGACAGCACATCAAGTATAACACAAATGTGTGATAAATATTTGAAATACATGGACGCCGAACAAGAATTTTTAAGGCTCCACTGATCTATTAGTGATGAAGGGATAGATTGCCAATGTCGCAGTGACAATGATACAACAAATGATATCACCCATGCAGGATATTACAGGTCGGCCTCACCTTCCTGCAGATGTTTACTGTGGGTTTCCCGGCTTTTTCCATCCTGCACCTCCAGTTGTTGGGTTAGAACGTGGTTTTCCTCTATCAGGAGTTTACTCTGTGTCTGTAGCAGCTCCCTATAAGGATTAAACGCAGTAAAAAACATTAATTATTCTGTCTCCCAAAGGACATCAATCATTTTTCAAACATACATATAGGTGTAGAGGTCAATTATGGCAGAATGTACAAGATAAGAAATATCAATGATCTTTTGGAGGAATCAGAGAATGAGAATGACGATCGGATCCCAACTCTCCCCTCACACGCAGGGACTTCTGATCTATGGACTCCTGTCTTAAAATATTGGAACTATCCTTGTTTAAATAGAGACAGCAAAGAATTCTTAATAGAGCGCAACACACCCACAGAATACAATCTGATTGCATTCCCATAACTCCACTAGTGTATATACACACAGTGCAACATGACCAGGCATGGATTTGATGCTCTTCCATTCCAGGGCATGGAGGACAGTTGTGGTCGAGGGATGTGAAAAAGCAGGGGCTTGCAACGCATACACTGCTATGACCCTGTGGCTATTAATAATGTTTACTTCTGATTCGCTGTACACAGCTAATCGCACATACATAACATGAAGTACAGTGTAACGGTGTACAATAACAAACATACAACACATATATGTAGCATGGGAGGGGTACAATGCTATAGTATACAGTTACACACTCTCCCCTGTGATCTTTTTTTCTACCCTAGAGCCGCAGCTGTTTAGCTTACAGTCGTGGGCCCTAACATCAGAAGCCGGAGAGCCCTTATACCTGTCTGAGGCTGGTGTCAGGGTGAGAACGTTGTTTATTTGTAAATTGTACATTGGTTTAAAAAATATATTTAACTTTCTTGGAGAATAAATAAATACATCGGCTTGAGTATCCGAAAACCTTGTGGCTTTATCCATGAGACAGTGCATAGCCTTATAGCTGCTATTCAGGCGTATCTTGGTACGAATAGACAAGATTTAAGCCATATTGTATATAAGCAAACACACAAGAGGCAATAAAGGTGAGGAGGGGTTATTTGTGTATGAGAGAAGGTGCCATACGGTATATACACTACTGCTGCTTTCTCCCCTACGGAAGTTACACAGGAGTGGTGTTCCATATGGAGAAGGGAGGTGCTGACTAATTGACTGAGATATATATATATATATATATATATATATATATATATATATATATATATATATATATATATATATATATATATATATATATATATGCATTAGAGGGGTATAGGGCAATTACCCCAAAAAACTGATTGCGGTGGCTGTACTAGCGCTGTTAGTCAGTAATTTCTTTATTTGTAAACATAGAATACATACGAGGCATGAGATTAGAGAGTAATAACTGAGTGTAGGGTCAGGAAGTGTATAATATGTTAACACTGGAGAAAGACATACATCTTAAGAGAAGGGTGGACAGTAGAGAAGACCATTGGCATGAGGAGGGAGAGGGTAGAGAGATTAGGTAGAGGAGAAGTAGGCCAATGTGAAAACATTTTGAGTGAGCATTTGAAGGCTTGGAGGGTGGTAGATATGGTAGAGGGTGTCCTTAATATGGCCAATGCAGAGTATACCAATGTATGGTGCTAAAGAACTACTTAAGTCTACTGTGTGACTTACTGAGTAACATAATCTCCACATACATACATACAAACATAAATAAATAAATCTATCTGCTAAAATAAACCAATGAGTGAAACCCACAAAAAAGATAAAAAAGAAACATTTGCGCGGTGTTCCCAGCAGAATGTTAATGTTTACCATTCTTTAGTAGTTACGGGTCTATCTTGTTGCAACAGTTGGTGCAATTTCTCATTTTCCTCTATGACTTGGTTAAGTCTTACATTGAAATTTTTCATCTCCTCCTAGAGTCAAAAAGATAAAGAAAAGTAAAAGTTTTGTTTTCGGGATAACACAACTTCAGCTACACACTCTTCCTATCTTCACCAGACCGCCAATCACTGACTCACATAACAGCAGAAATGGAAGAAGAATGGGACAAAACCATTGCGGGAGTACACACAATTTATTAAATTCGGGTTATTGGCTGTTGAGTTACCTAAATTTAAACAAACTTATAATTCATTTGAATCGAACAGGCAACCAGGGTTGGATATTACAGCAGGATGGTCAGAGACTGGACTGGATGCAAATTGGTCTGCACCTACTCTGCTACACCTACTATGAATATTGATTTATGGTTCACTTGTAGCACCAGCAACAGGCAGATAACACAAGTAATCTTTATGACATAAGTTATAAGTTATTTATACCTCTGATGACTGAATCAAATCGTCCTTTTCCTTTATTCTGTCTTCATATGCAAGAAGCAACGGAGACAAGTATTTCATATCCAGCTGCGCAAGAGGAAAAGCAAACCAAAGTCATCTCATAAAAAGAATATATATTTGTGTGAGGTTTGCAGACATAAGATCCGCCTGGCACAGGTCACTTAAATAACCCGATGCCTCCTTAATGTGCAGAGAAAGGGAATCTGCCTGTGGAATGTCAGACTACAGGCCGGTTATTAATTGGTCAGCAAAACACTCCATAACCCAGAAATCATAGGCCTGACAGCATATGAGGATTAACCCTAAGGCTGGGATGGCAGTAGGTTTTGAGATTCTGAACACTGTTGTATGTCACTTTGGAACTTCTCCCAATAATTGATCTCCTCTATAAGAAGTGGAATACTCTGGGCCTGGATTAACCACAGGGCAACTATAAACCTTAATACTCCCTGAGAATACTCTTAACTCTAGGCTGTCCCCACGAACAAATGAGTCAAAAAGATGGTGGCACCAGCTTTGTATTTCAGTCAGGGATCCCAACTTTCTGCAGGATAGTTGCTTTAAACAAATTATTAAACAAAATATGAATTCCAATACAGGTCTGAATCCTGAGAAATACTACCAGGATAGCAATCTGGATCCTGACAGTGGGGCGGGTTGACAAGACTGAAGAAGGAGTTATGTAAATTGTACTGTGTGGGTGTTCTAAGGGCCTGCATTGTATCCAGGCTTGCAAATCATAAGGTAGGGTCTGTGGGGTTCAGACGCTGAATATTAGCCAATGCTGCACTTGTAGTTCGTTAAAAGGAGCTGATCCAGAGTTTGGGTGTAAGGGTAAAACAGATGCAATGGTAAACCTGGACAAAACCAAACTTCAAACAGCAGGAGGAAGCCAGTATAAACTAAGAAAACAGATTAAGGTTTCCCAGCTCAACTCGAATTTTAAAAAGTAAACATGCAGCTGTTTATGCAGAAGTGTTTAGCGGCGTGCAATCATATAAATTAATGGAGTCATTTGTATCCCTCACAATGAAATATTGCTCAGCTCTAGATTTGCAACCCTGGATCCGCCGCCATTGTCTAAGATAGCAATGAATACATCATGTTGATGCGTTGATAACTACCTCTGAAACAATTGTTATTCTTTGAACACAAATCCTTCACAGGAAAGGCCAACATAAAAGGTCACATATTCCTGAACGTGACTCACCTGCACGAGCAAATGGACCTTACATGGTTTTTTAACTCTGTTTTTACAAATGTATGACGCAGATTATTAAATATATAAGTGCTAGGACGAGCCTTCCAGGAACGCGGCCACATCCTGCCTCATGCAACCAAATGTAAGGCACAGACTGGCCACACACAATATGTGTAGTTTGGCTGCATAATTAATCTAAAAAGACATAAAAAGCAATGACAGACTATCAACTCGACTTACCAGCCATGGAGGCGGGGGACCTCGCAAAGGTAATCCACTTATCTTCACGCTCTGCGGTAAATGGAAAAAAGTGATAACTAGAGAGTTTCGTAAATGAAGGTTATGTTTAATGGAGCTTCTGAAGAGGTAAACATGGAGATGGCGCCCATAGCAACCAACAAATCCATGTACTATTTTCTGTAATGTCATTGGTTGCCTTGAGTCACCTAACCTCTTCAAAACTACATAAAAGAAACCTAACATTGTTACATTATTACATGGTGATTTATTTTTACCATCATAAACTATGAACAAAAAGATCCAGAGGCCATGTGCTATCTACATCTGTGCGCCAATCATGCACAGGCATCTGGTGTACGATCACCTAAATTGACTAAATTGTGGGTAAAAGTGGTGGTGTTGCCCATAGCAACCAATCAGATTCTAGATATTCTATGGTATGCAATAAGAAACTGAGAGCTAGTATCGGAAATAATTACACAAACCTATTACATGTCGGAAACATTATTTTAAGTTAACATACTTTGAAAACGCGGGTTATCCGTAATTAACCTATATTATACATACTCCAGTATAAGCCCAGTTTTTCAGTAAATTTTTTGGTGCTGAAATTGCCCCCTCGGCTTATACTGGAGTCATTGCCCTGGATGATGCAGGGATGTGCTGCTGGGTCTGTGTTAGTTATCAGTCCACATAGCCGAATCCCGATCACATCGATCAGCCGGCTCTATGTAAATTCATTCCCTCCACTGCTGTCGCTTTAAAGCCAGATCAGTCACACGGATGGAGCTAAGGTAAAGGAGGGGGAGAGTGTGACATGGGCAGGCAGCATGCCACTCACCCACCACACTGACCCACAGAGCTGACACAGGAGCTTTACATTGCCTTATATTAACCCTGCACATACAGGAAAGAGGGGAACAATAGAGACATATAGGGGAAGACCTATAGAAGCTGGACATAGAGACCAGAGACAATGCAATCCTATGGGGGCAATGATCCATCAGTGACATGAGTGACACAAGCCTTTCACAGGTGTGATAGACAGNCATACTGGGGAGGGGGCTTATACTCAAGTCAATAAGTTATCCCAGTTTTTTTTGTTGAAATGAGGTGCTTTGACTTATACTCCAGTATATACAGTATATATAAATATATATATATATATATACATATATATATACATATATTTTTTTTTTTCATGTATACACACCCTGTTTTCTACAAACTATGAAGGTTGCAGTTATTTAGTTGTGAACCCCCATGAAAACAATGTCATATTACTAAACATAAGCAACATCACTGCATCGTAGAATATCTACCTGTGTGTCAAGCAACAGATGTACTATTAAAATGGCTTTACGTAGTTGCCATTAAAGTGCTGGAATTCATGCATGGAAAAGAACCAGACGTTCCCCACAGACAGATCTGATAATGTAGGTCACGTAAAATCATTTCAACACTTCCACCTCCCATAGAGTTAAGCAAAACGCAAAAGGACGAAAGTTTGTGTGGTTTTTGAGTTGATGAAAACCATTATTTCTGTCTTGCAGTAACGGTATAAATGTAAATAGGTTTCCTAGCAGAATTACATATAGACAATCTATGTGACCAGATTATGTGGTCCCCACAGCATAACAAGGATGGCAGATAGAGAAATGTGTTACTAATGCGATATCATCAGCACACTGGATAAGAAATTATAAACTTTGAACGGCAACAAGTAAGCAGCACCAGTACAGGGTTCCCGAACCCAACCCCCCCTTCCTTTCACTACCCTAACCCCAACTCTCCCCTTCCCCGCAGCTTATCCCCAACCCTTCATTCCCTGCAACCTACCCCAAAACCCCCCACTCTCTGCTACCTAACCGCTATACCTCCCGCTACACTCCATTCCTTGCAGCCTAACCAAAACCCCTCATTCTCCGCTGCCCAACCGCAAGCCTATAAATCATAGATCTCTGTACAGGATTTAGAGTGTTAATAATACAGACACAGAAAACAACTTATTCTTGAGCTACAACAACTTATTTTCATTGTCTCATATGTTTTAGAACATTCACGATTTTATTTCCTGCTATGACTAATAGATGTTATAAAATAGAACACAGTGGCAAATCCTATGCCACCTCACACGCTGGCTTATTCCTATAGCAAGGAGGAGAACAGAGTGTGAGACACTCAGACTGCAGAGACATCCCACAGGGAGAACAACGTGGGATCTGCTGTCAGACGGAATTAGAAGGTGACAGAGCAGAGAAGGGACAGCCACAATTACAGTTCGGTGGGCTTCATTTGCTTTTTTAAAGGGGAATGTTCCGGAGACAAGCAACTTCTTCCTATAGAGTGCTATGGATACACACATGCTGACCAGATGTTAATGATGCAAATCAGAAAATAAAAACCAGTGTGTGACAAATACTAGATTGTTTAGTATTCCTGATCAAATGACTGGGTGGATTATTGCTTTATGTCTAAAGCTGGCCATACACTATAAGATAAATTGTTCCAATCGAAAGATTTTTCATGAGTGGGTAAAACCATGATGAATTGCAGGGGAGGTAAATTGAATTAATTGCAATCAGTATTACAGGTGAGNGATGATGTTTCCAGCACAAGTGTAATAACAGTGTAACAGTAACGCTGGTCAGTATCTGTGTGCAACATGCAACAATAAAGTATTCTCCCTGCATGCACACACTGACATTCATTTTACCCCCCCCCTGCAATTCAACATGGTTTATCCCACTCTTGAAAAATCTTTAGATTGGAACAATTTATCTTATAGTGTATGGCCAGCTTTATTTTTAAGATGGTGGCATTAATTAGTATGTGCTCAGCGCTATTCAAGTTTATGTTTGCTTGGAGAACTGACCATTTAGGCTCTTAACAACAGGCAATAGCAGGTATGGCGTTAGTCTACATTTGCTTTTTGAGGATAGACTGAATGCAGTTCAGAGTTTTTCCGGTCGATCTGTAGAAAACTTCTGTACCAGAGGCATTTTTGACAGTGGGGCTAGATTAGCGATCACTTACACAAGCAAGAGATGGTAAGCACATGTAAGACGTACGCTGACAGCATGCTAAGCCTCTACTCTCCATTCAGACTTCCACTGTGCTGTGTTAGGGGTTGCAAATCTATGCCAGGACAGAGTAAATGTTCTGCGTGACATACACATTCCCAAAGACCCATTTCCCTTGACCACGCTGCGAATAATTATATGCAGTCTCAGTTCATGGCCGAGCCAACAGTTCCTTGGCAAGTAATTATGTCTTAGGGAGGGGACTGGATGACAAAGTTTTCCTTATAAAGTAAGGCTGAGGCACACTTTGCAGATGATCAGATGGTTTGAAAGATCACAGAAACCTTTGCTACAATATGTTGCAATGACATACTCGTCCACAAGGTGGCTCTATACTGAATAAGGAATAGGAATGGTTGCTCTGAAGGTGGCTGATCAGAAATATTAGGAAATCCCAAAAATTAAAAGGATCACAGACTCTCTGTGACCATCCTGCAGCATATCTGGAGAGTACACACTTGTTTATCGTGTGATTTACATGAAATTTTGGTGTGTACACAGCTCAACTCTCAGCTACATCTACTCTGAAGTCTCCCAGTATAGAGAACGGAAAAGATCAGTTCAGTACTTCAATTCAATGGGACCCATGGGGAAAATGCAGGGGCATCTTAACTTTATAAATGCCACAACGGCTTCCGTAAGCATCATCATGGGCATCATTGTTGAATCAGTGACTGCTTATATGTAGGGGCCAATTTTTTTTTTTAATATAAATTTAACATGATTTTTTTAATTAAATAACATATAATTCTCACAGGGAAGTATTACATTAGAATTAACAGAGTATTTTGCCATTGTAACTTCCATTCTGCATGTGAAATGTGGGTGCAAAGACGGGAAAACAGTCTGGACCCAGTCCATAATTATTATATTGCAGCTCGCCAGGTCGTGCTCGATACTGTGTTTATTCAAGACGTAAATGGCTCAGTGAGCGCGATTACATGGTTCAGGCCTGCGAGCGTTCCTGTAAAGTGTAGATTACATTATGTTCAAAGCACGGAGATTCGTTGCATTATTTATCACTCGAAAACCACTGCAAAAACTGCCTGGAGAGCAAGTCCAACAAGGCTTTCAACAATCAATAGAATGCAGAGGAAATGACAACGGATTCGGAGAACACGCGTATGTTTAAATGTCACTTCAGAGAAAAGATCAGAGACTTCCNAGAGCGTTCCTCCGCTGTCACTGGAAGACGACCAGGACCCAAGCCAGAGTTATTAGGGCAGAAAATTCCTCTCTTCCAGTAGCCTAGATAATGAATTACGGATATAAACAAGGGTTCTGATGCAGAGTCTCAGAATGTGGATAGCAGCACAGGAAATGGAAGATAATNATATTTACTTGTGTAGTGTGACTATTTGGAATGTGTTTACAAGGGAAATACACAGAACGTGCAGCAAGATGAATGCACATTTTACATTATGGGGGATATTTACTTAGCAGTGAGATTGCAGTGAGAGTGGGGAAGTTGCCCATAGCAACCAATCAGATTCAAGCTCTCAGTCTCATTTTACACACTGAAACCGAATCTGATTGGTTGCTATGGGCAACATCCCCACTTTTCAATCTCACGACAATATCATCGCTTAGTAAATATACCCCTATATGTACAGCAAGTGAAGGGNGCTCTGTCCAGGCCTGATAACAGGAATTACTTTACATAAACATATATACATATACCATTCTATTGTGTTAGCCTCTACTACTTCTGACAGGAGGCTATTCCTCTTATAGACTATCCTTTCAGTGAAGTAATTCTTCCTCATTTAAACCTAGTTTATACGCATGCCCTTTCGTTCTAATTCATCTCTTCTTGTAAAAATGCCCCCTTCCTCTACCTGGTTACTACACTTACTATATTTGTAAGTTGCCATCATATGNCGCCCTCTCCCTTCTCTGCTTCGAGGTACATGAGCTATGGTTAAGTTACAAATCCCGTGTATGCCAAATGAAGGAGGCAAAGAGAAGGGGGGGGGGGGGCACCAGTTATGTATGGACATATTAAAAGTCTTTAGTGAATGTAGCTTACCAGGAAATACAGCATCAGGCTGTACTGGGTTCCAGGCAAAGATCACGAACCATGGTGTGACCTCACTACACAAAATCCTTGGCTTAGATTAGTTTACCACAGATTATACTAGGGCCATACCGAGGAATAGCCTTTGGGATTTTCTTGCCTATCATATTCATCTCACACAGACTTCACTGCAGCTCCCACTGCAAGTATGAATGGAGCCGATGTCACCCGTTCATTACATGTGGAGGTATGTAGTGAAAGCATCTTCCTAATGGTAAGTAAACAAAATCTGCAGCTACAGAGGAAAGAGTGAATTATAAATGATTCGCCATTTCTTTTTTATTACTCCATTCATACCATGCCTCATACCTATTTCTACTCATACGATTCCATATTATTCTACAAATACACCTAATGTGATGTGACTGTATGTTATAATGAGATTCTTTTTAACCCCTTCCAACCATGTGCCAAATATCTATCTCAATCAAAGTGTAAACACAGCCTTACTGTTAGTCTGTGTTTACAAAAGCTGTGATAGATGACAGGGGAGAGTTCCCCTGTCATATACACACTATTACACAGTATGTAGTAAATGATGATCGTTCATCTCAATGTGATGATCGATCATCANGAATACTCTGTGTGTGCTCATACCAAATGGTCATGAAAGGGTTAATATCATCGGTGCAATGGTACCTCAACTCACCACTGCAGCTGATGATCTGCCTTCTGCATGAGACAAGGGGAACCTAGGGATCAGCGTACAGGCAAGTAGGTGTCTGGTACAAAGTAGGAAAGTAGAAACTAGATATAATGGAACAAAGATTTCTAGCACATAAACAAGTTTATGGTTTGAAGGTAGTCATCCACTGTGTTTAGTGGTTATGNTTTGTAGTTATTGGCACCGGCTTGTACTTAAATACAAAGCTATGTGGAAGTCACTTATTGGTTGACAATTTACATAGTTGTTTTTGCTTCAGAATGACCTTTTTTGTGTTACAGTTTTCAGTACATTATATAGTGTTGTAATCACAGTAATAATTGTGTTCTGCTGCACTTCACTTCAAGGTCTGCTATTCTTTGAATTGCATAACAAAAGCAAGCTAAGGTTAAGTGACCTGAATTCGTTTTTGTGTTTTTATAGCATTGTGTTGAAAGTAGTGGAGGCACATGGTATTTTACTTTTTCAGTTATGTGCACAAACTCTGCCAAGCTGTGGGTTGCAGTTCCCACTCGAATTGCAGGTAGACTCCACTTATGACGGATTACAATGCTAAACTGAAATAAATGACTCACAATATAATTAAATCNAATCGCCTAATTAAAAAGATACATAAATATCAAATGCAAACATTAAAGCTTTATAAANCGATTTGTCATGTAATTGTGTGGCACAAGATTTTAGGTAATAGGGGCCTGATGGTCTCTTGGAGTACAGGCTGCGGATGGATATATAAAATATTCGTCACTTGGATGCTGAGCGTTATGTAGTATACTATATCCATTTTCTTGGTTTGGATCCATGTTGGTGTGAGGTTTTAAGCAACTTTGTAAAACTCTGTAAATGTTTTCCACTTTTAACCCATTCATCTAGTATGAGCACACACAGAGTATTCATGATGATCGATCATCACATTGAGATTAACGATTATCGTTTACTACTTAATACAACTACTGTGTAGTAGTGTGATAGATGACAGGGGAATTCTCCCCTGTCTAAACATAGCATCATCAGCATGACATTCTTGCACATCTTCAGAAATGTCACAGCTTATATCTGCAGTTTTACAGTTGACCGAGTTACAAACAGATGTGTTTAGTACCATTATGCCAAAAGCCTTCACTCCCATTCGGACACTAATCACTTCAACATCTTATAAATATATTTTAAACCCTCTTAACTCATTAAAAGGAAATGGAAAAGTTTAATCGTTTTCATAATGCCCTGTCCTATCCTTCACATTTTACAAGCTTNGCAGAAGCATAAATGAGTTCCTTGAGGGGTGTACTTTACAAAATGGTATCATTT
>JABWIB010007999.1:4095-15993 GCA_016617825.1 Platyplectrum ornatum | reverse complement strand
ACGAAAAGAAATCTCTGCAGAATTCGTCAGTTAGTGAATTCCCCCCCAGATGTTACTCAGTGGATTTCCTTGAGTGTCATGTGGCCAGTTTTGTACAACAGGAGATCTGTCCAAGGGGCAGGCCTACCTTTCTGCTCACCAAAGGTATGCAAGGCGAGTTGGGGTAATTTTAAATANACAGTAGGGGCAGGGAGGCGTTTAAGATTTCTGTGCGGATTGGCAGACAATGCAATGCCGATCAGCTTAGGGACGTAGAGAGTGCAGTTTCTTCCTTTGTGGAAACTTTAAGACCTTGTATGTACAAAACACACACTAATCCAAAGTTTCCAATGATGCATGTTTCAATATTCAGAGTGCTAGAGGGCTCATACTGCACCCATGCACTATCCATTAGATAGTAGGGGCAAAAAGGAAGATACAACTGTATATATAATAAACATCAAAATATGACAGTAATAAGAACATTCAGGATAAACACCAATATGAAGAGGTGCTCTGATCCAACGGCTTTAGTAACTGAAATTACTACTCCTACGAATATCTTGCTGATCCCAGTCATTTTAGCCTTGAACCCTTTATTCTCCAAATGGATATCACCATGTTCCTCAATCACAGTTTTTTGTTTTTAGAAACTATTTTTATGTCACACATGCATAAGAACAGTGAAAAAAAAATACATTTAATAAGTTGACTACCACATTCTGTAATCTGGCATCCCATCAGTAAGGTGCCAAAAACTGTTGTGTTACCAAATGCTTAACTTTTTATTCAGATTTTAAGAGTAGGAGCAAAAAAGTTGTAAGTGTAGACCTAGGCACCATCATGTTGCACCGTGAGGGGTGAAGATTGTTTTCCTTTTTGCCTACATAGCTTTATGAGTAACTAGTAAAATCTGTGAAAAACTACATCTAATCTGCTGTTTGTTTTAATCTAAATTTGTCTTACCTTGCAGATGAACAGGTTTTTGGTAATGTCTAAACTTGCTATATCTCATTTAATATTTTGTATTTTGCATGTGTAAATGCATATTCCAAGTGGTGTTATCTGGAACATTATATAATATTTGTTTGTTGCTGATACTTGATACTTGATGCTTTTCTATGATAACCATAGCCTAATGTATGTTTTTTTTTTACTCAGACAAATGTAAAGTCATCTGGATTGGTACACAGTGCAACAACTGGCCTATACTAAATATGGTCATACATAATCACACCCACTTCTTAGTGCCACCCAACCCCACTGTTACAGATGACATTTTCAGAAATCTCTATAGGACTGATTGCGTTCTATTTGGGTAACATGGGTGTGTGCATGTGTGCAGTAAATGAAAAGGATATATTCAGAAGTCTGGATNTGGTTTATAAACCTGGTTTATACATTTCTTGCATGCTTTGTAAAATTGATCACAAGAAAAACATATCAGAAAGATAATTGTAGAGCACAACTGATTTTATTTAATTTTTTGTTACATGTGGCCAAATTTATATGTCTCTCCTGGTCTCACTTCTTATTTTAGATTTTGTCTTCTTGCTCATTAACCAGTGGTTGACTCATCTTGTAGTCAGCTTCTTTTGACTGAACTGCTTTGGCTGTTGAGTTTGGCCTCATAATGTCATTGAAAGGAGATGTAGTTACTGAAATAGTTGCAATGTTCTTTACTTTGCTCCTGCTGATCTGACACTTATTCTCACATTGACTACATAAATCCTTCTCATTCACTAGACAGAGTGCTTTAACTCTGCGGATAGTATCTTGTTGTGCCAACTCCATTTCTTCCTCTGTTAATGGTATGGGGTTTCTCTGGGTGTTCAGTTTCTTGAGTTTAGGTAGCTTAACTATGCTACAAGGAATGGAAGTAAGATGATTATCAAAGAGACCCACCTCCTTCAGCTCTTTCAGTGCCCCTATTGTGGAAGGCAGGACATCAATGGTATTGAGCCCTAGATTAAGATGGCGTAGATTCTTCAACTGACTCAGCTCCATAGGGAGACCTCTTGCTGGTAACTTATTGTTGCAAATATTAAGATACAGAAGATTTTGAAGATTCCCTATAGATTCTGGAAGTTTTTCTATTTGATTGCTGTGCAGGTCAAGCCAACGCAAATTCTGAAAACGCTGTATCCAATCTGGTATCTTGCGTATAAAATTTCTACTAAGGTCTAACTCTTCTACATNACATAGCTTCAACAAGCACTTAGGCACAACTGCAATACCCATCTTCGAGAGGTCCATTCTGCGCTTGCCATCAAATGTGATCCTGATCGAGTTTTTGGCCACTTTCAGGGTTATTTTTTTCCCCTTGGGGCCTGCTTTCTTTTTAACCATTTTCCTGCATGAACATTTTAAAAAACTGATTTAGAAATGATGCATTAAATTCATTTTTTAAATGCTAAAAGAAAAAACTACATGGCATTAATATAGAAAAATACAAATCATAAAAGAAAAACTGCGACTGGGTATACTGGGAATCTATGGCATTAAAGCAGATGAATAAGAATAACATATAGTTCTTATACAAATAATCCTTAGTATCCTAACTATATTAAAATAAAAAAAAATGTAAAAACTAAATTTATTTTTTAAGACAACCTAAGGACAATCGCAGGTAAAGGAAGAGAATTGTCAAACCTCCCAATCAAAAAGAAGCAAAAGTATTATACAATTACTGTGCTTAAATACTTAATTCTTAAATCTACTAATACATTTAAAGAAATATATGCAAGTGGTACATAAAAAACTTAACTAATTTATTGTACAGAATAACACTTACACTGATATATATTAAAACATGCTGGTATATAAAAGAGTAAAAACTAAAACAATAACAAAGAAAAAGCAACAAAAATAAGGCACAGGTGATGGCTGTGGGCTGGTCTCTTAATTTGCCCCTGTGTCTTGTTTGTGTTGCTTTTTATTTGTTATTATTCTGTGAATTAAATTTGTTAAGTTTTTTTATGTACCACTTGCATACATTTCTTTAAATTTATTAGTACATTTAGGAATTAAGGATTAGAGCGTGGTAATTGTATAATACTTTTACTTACTTAAAACAGAATATAGTGCCTCCGCCTGGTTCGGCCATATAACAAACAGGTGCGTGCGAGGGGGGGGGGGTCCTCGCTGTTATAGATGTCAAATTATTAAAGCAATGAATGAAAACTTTCATACGATTTTCAAATCTTTTCCTTATTCCACTAACAATTCAAAGAACACGAATGCAGGCAGTCAGCTATTTTAGAACCCGAGGAACAGAAAGACCAGGGATTTCATTATAGTGACAATCATCTATTAGCTCATTTTTAAACCAACAGACACCTCTGTCTATTTTAAAGCACTTTCTAAAAGTTCTTAATTATGAATATTAAATTAGCAATGTCATTGGATCCGTCCTTCGAATTTACCCCCAAGTATGGAATATGCTCAGAGCAGACAAGTTCAATGCAGCTATGTGACCGCATACATTCTATAATAAACACCATGGACCAAATCCATCTTCATGCGACCAGTGCCGGCAAGAGGGAAGTATATTTCCCTGTCACTCACCTCTTTTGAGTGGAGGTTGCAGGAGATAGCAGTGGTTATACTGCTATACCACCTTAAGTAACCCATGCATATTAGCATTCAGTGTCATATGGATGCCCAAACCCAGTAATGTAAATTTAAATATACCTCTTCACCAACCTAGTGTAATCTAGATCAGCAGCTGGGCAAATCTGTTGGGTGCATACAGAAATATTTTTTTTTTCCAAAAATGTTTTAACTTTTATTTTAGAATATATGCACATACCTTACCTTATGTATTGCATTCTTAATATTAAAAGCTAACATAAAGGTTCAAAATAATGTAGGTTATAGACTATTAGGCTTCTGCAGTTCCCTTACCACTAGTGTTTTAATATAAACTGTAATCTGTGCATACATTTGTCTGCATCAGGTCAGAATTGTGAACACTTTTATGAGCACGCCTATTGTACATTGTACACTATGTGTACATTTGTACACTATGTGCCTCCATCTCTTTCCTCTCATAATACACCTTTCAGAACATAAAAGGACTACATCATATGCAATGTATTTTAACAAAAGTGAATGTTCACTGGATTTGCACATGGGAACAACCATGTTAGATTTATGAGGGGGTTCAGACATTTTATTCTTTGCATGCAGGTAGAATACTTTGATTTTACGTTTTTCACACAGATACTAACCAGCTTTACTTTTAAAGTGTATTTGCACGTGGGCTATAAAAGTTCGCTTCGGAACTCTAATACTGTCTGCAACAGATGACTTTTGCCTGTACTACAATTCAACATGTATTTGTCAAGGTAGAACCTTCCACCTGTTTTCCTCTTACTTTCAAAATCTGGATTCATTCCATTGTATTCAGTAACTTAAGGATCTTTACAATGCTTTGTCTGAGTAGGTATTTCTCAGAGCTGATCATTCTCATGTAGCATCTTAAGCACTTACAATACCCTCAGGATGTTTGCAAGATCATTAATCATCTCCCAGACAATGAGCAAATAGAGTAAAGTGTGATTTAGAGCTTAGAGCATTAACCCTTAAAAGTAACATTCACATCAGAGAATTTAACAACTGATTGATGTATTAAATTAAGCTCATTGCCTCATGTAAGTAAGTCTTATTTGTGACTGCAAATAACCTGCATATTTATTTTTGTTCTGTTTTTACTCATTATACATTCATTAGTACTGGTGCTTTACTAATCCATAACTGGCTGTTCTGTGTGCTTAATATGTTTACAATTTTCAGGAAACATTAAAAAACATAGCTGGGTGACAGCAAACAGACAAGAACACATAGAGGGTCATGTTCATAGGCTCAGGATGGGCATTCACCAGAATAATACTTTTCTAATGTACATCGGTGCTGATAAACCCCAAGTAAAATCGCCTGCCATCAGCATCAGGCGACAGGAGATGATCAGCTGGCCATTCACGAGACAAAGTTCTTTATGAATAGCAGGCATCCCGTCCAGCTAAATGGACGTGGTGCCTGTCAATCATAAGAGAACTTCCTCTGCAGGATACTCACCTCTGGCTCCCACAGCACAGCTGAGGTGTGTATGAATGGTTTTTCTTTCTTTTTTCTTCAACTTCGTAATATAAATATCATGGGCTGCATTACTAATTGATTTATACATGTGTGATATATTCTATTTGGTAAACATAATACATTGAATGCCTAAGGATGGCTTTGGGTTTGGGAGCTATTGCACACAAATCGCTGGAATCAGTACTGAGCACCTTATCTAGACATTTACACATTTTTTTAGGTTCCAGTGTAGACCTTAGAAAAACCATCTTGCATTGTGAGTGGTGAATGAATGAGTTTATTGATGCGTATCACTTTGTTTTTGCACATAAAACTCACTAGCTGAATAGCTTTATGTTGAATTTATACATTATATTTAAGCTGGGAATCTTCACCTTTCATCTGTTTTCTCAGATTATAC
Source organism: Platyplectrum ornatum (assembly GCA_016617825.1). Taxonomy (NCBI): domain Eukaryota; kingdom Metazoa; phylum Chordata; class Amphibia; order Anura; family Limnodynastidae; genus Platyplectrum; species Platyplectrum ornatum. The sequence goes on along the minus strand of JABWIB010007999.1, from coordinate 10,514 downwards.
TTGCCTCCCTCTGCAGTTCAATGTTTGGTTTTGCTCATGTCTACAATTGAACCTACTTTGCCCTCCCAATCACCTGAATCACTAATACCCCATTCACACAGAACCTGATTCCGAGTTCTGTATCTGAATACAGTGCAGGGAGAGGGGCATGCCTTATGCCCTGCTTCACTTCGCTATTTAAAAAACCGCAGAGGCTCCGGACGCTGTGTGCTCGCAGCATTCAATGCCGGCTCTCTATAGTTAAAAAAAATAAATAATAATAATAATAAAAAAATAATGTTTAAAAAAAAAAATAAAACAACACACATATTTTAAANAAATAAATACTATTTTATTCATTTTTTTTTACACCTTTTTTTTAAACCTTAATGAGGCAGGTAATTGTCCATAGGACAATACCTGCCTCGGTCCCTCTGCGCTACGCCTGCATATGTCCTGACATGGAGGGGAGGGGGAGGTGATAGAGACAGGCATTGTTTTGCTGGAAATAGCTGACTTATACCCCGTTCAGATTGCCGTAAAACGGCGTCGTTTTCAGTGGAAGTGGAAAAGGCGCAGTTTCAAGGCAATCTGAACGATGGCTTCCAAAGCCGCCGAAAAAGAAACAAACAAACATTCACAGCCAATCACAGCACAGCACAGCAATCTAATTGAACTGCAAACTCTGCGATCAGTCAAGCTCATTAGGGGATCAGTAACTCCTTAACAATCACAGTCCACATCAATATAAATTCAAATTGTAAATAAAGAGGGTGTATGAGTACTTATCAGCTCAGATGGTTATAGGTCTCCATGATAAGGTCCACAGAGATGTAGGTGGTAAGGTGGCATGTGGCTACTTCAAACCGATAGTAAATGTGGCCACCTCTTGTCTCCTCCTTACGCTGGCAGACAGGGACTATGTAAAATTGTAAAATGAATTTCCCATGTATATGTTGCCAAACAAGTAGGTACATCTTATACAATGGGGCGTCCCATACATGGGGAAACACAGTATAAATGATTAATTCTAATTCGACTAAATATTAAAAATATTCATATTCATATGTATGTCCCGGCACTCTCTCTTACTTGGCGTCCTTGCTCTCAGTGCTCGTTCCTTTAAGGGCCTAATGTAAAAATATTGAATAAAGAAGTTTCGCTTTTAAGAAGTCTCACGAGTGCCGCTCATTGTTTGCACTATATATATATATATATATATATATATATATATATATATATTTATTTAGACAGATGACACAAACATATGTAACAGGAGAGATGCTTGGTTGCATAGGGAGAGGAATTAGTAGCAAAAATAAAGTAATGGTAATGCTACTCTATAGGGCCTGGAATACTGTGTTCAGATTTGAAGGTCATATCACCAAAATGACATAAATATATAAGAGAAAGTGCAAAGAAGGGTCACCACAATTGTACAAAGAATGAACAAAAACATGCAAAGCTGGGCATACACTAAATTGTTCCAATCGAAAGATTTTTNAAGAGTGAGTAAAACCATGTTGAATTGCAGGGGGGGTAAAATGAATGATAGTGTTTGCATGCAGGGAGAATACTTTATGTTGCATTTTGCACACAGATACTGACCAGCGTTACTGTTACACTGTTATTAGACTTGTGCTGGAAACATCATCTCTCACCTGTAATACTGGTTGCAACTAATTCAACTTACCCCCCCTGCAATTCAACATGGTTTTGCCCACTCTTGAAAGATCATTCGATTGGAACAATTTGTCTTATAGTGTATGCCCAGCTTAAGAAAAGACTAGAGCAACTAAATATGTATAGAGAAAGGAAAGGGAATATGATTGCAGCTTTTAAATTTATCAAGGAAAGTAGCCAGGTAGAGAAGGGCAGCATTTTTAAAAGAATGTGGTGTAATAAAACACATATATAAATGGGAGGGTGGTAAGTTCAGGGGAAATGTACAGAAGAATTACTTTACTGAAAGGGTAGTTGTATAGTGTAATAGCCTCCCTTCAGAAGTGGTAGATGCTAAAACAATAGAACAGTTTAAGACAGTTTAAGCATGCTTAGGATAAATATAATAGTATACTGAGGCCCAATCAGGTTCNAACTCACATTCTCCAGTAACCAATCAGCTTGAATCTGATTGGTTACTATGGGCAACATCCCCACTTTTCAATCTCCCTGCTTAGTAAGTTTAGGTCTAAATCTCAAATTAAATTGAGAATCAACTATTATCAGTATACTTTTTAAACAGAGGCGTAAGTTCATCCTAGGTGGCCGGACGTGAAATAAATGTTAGTGTCCCCCTTCCTTCTATGCTGATCCTTAAGTTTGTATTTATATATAAATAAAAGGCACAAATTTCCTTAAACTGAGTTGTTTATACACATAGGGCCAGATCCAGGCCTAAATTCACTAAGCGGAGAGTTTGCTGGTGAATTTGAAAGTTGGTGAAGTTGACCATAGCAACCAATCAGATTCGAGCTCACATTCTCCAGTATGCAAAATTAAACTGAGAGCTTGAATCTGATTGGTTGCTATGGGCAACTTCACCACCTTTCAAATTCTCCAGCAAACTCTCCGCTTAGTGAATTTAGGCCCAGGTGTATATTTACTAAGTGGTGAGATTGCAGGGAATTTGAAAGGTGGTGAAGTTGCCCATAGCAACCAATCAGATTCGAGCTCACATTCTCCAGTATGCAAAATGAAACTGAGAGCTTGAATCTGATTGGTTGCTATGGGCAACTTCACCACCTTTCAAATTCACCAGCAAACTCTCCGCTTAGTGAATTTAGGCCCCAGACTTCAAACCCTTATTAAATTTCAGGGGAGATAAAATGAATGTNAGTGTGTGCATGCAGGGAGAATACTTTACTTTGGTTTATTGCACACAGATACTGACCAGTGTTACTGTTACACTTTTTTAGACTTGAGCTAGGAATCTCATCATTATCTCTCAATTCCAATATTGTTTGCAACTAATGAAATTAAACTCCCCTGCAATTCAACATGGTTTGGACCACTCGCTTGTGATTTCAATATTATGTACGTCTGAATCCAGTCCTTTNTGTTACTGCTTTTAGGGTTAACTAGTAAGTGGATTTAGTTTAAAAGCACAAGCCAAAAACCTTCACTGCCCTGTGTATTAATATATTTATGTCTAAGTATATGCTTATAGAGTAGTATTCCTGAGCATGCCATAATATGTCTGCAATTGTTTTTTATAATGTAGATGAAGGTTTGCCAGCACAGTATTAAACTGCAGTATTCATCTGAGAATCATGCCTCATTAGGACTGAGGCCCTGGAGGTAGGCGACTCCAATGTCTCCGGTAGTTCTGCCACTGGTTCTAAATATACAACTGGGTCGAATAGATGGGCCATGGGGCTCTTAGTTGCCATCACTTTCTATGTTTCTATGAATTTAATATTATTTCATTTCCTTCTCTTTACCTGATTTGAATTTTCTTTTTTTTAATCAAACCTAGCTCTTCTTAAGTAAATGAGGACTAATGAAATAGACATAAGACAAATTAAAGGCAGTTACACAAATTAACACAAAAACTGTAAAAAGTGAAACAATTACAAACGTTCAAATGAGGCAAAACAGAAACCCCCCTATTAATAAACCAGATAAAGATTACTGGAAAACAGGCACCGTTTTTTAAAGGAATATTTGGGGAAGATTGAGAAAGTCACTTTTTTTTATCCCTAGAACTTTGATTAGCTTTCCCACAAAATAGGAAAACGGNCAAAAAAGGAGGATTTAGTAAAGACAAAAGGAATACAAAAGATGCACAATAACAGGGAATGTTTAGCCCAGGAAATATTTAAACAAATATAGGTTAAATTGCCCATCTATGTTTTATTTGTACCTAATGATATGTAGAAATTTTTCAAACAATATGGAGATGCTGATACCATCCACACCAAATGATGACACAATGTCAGTATGTGCACCACTCACCTTTTTGTCACTGAATGTTACTGTCTCAAATGATGAAGTCTTTAAAGTTGCAGGGAGGTACACAGATGACTTTTCATTAAAATATCAACTTTCTCTTCATTATGCAGAAACCGCAGCTTTAGGGTGACATGTTCTAAAAGAATAACAAAACTATAAGCTCCATATGTTTCTTTTTTTATTAACATACAAGTGAAATTAAGAACATCACACCGGATCCAGACCTCAGCAGCTGTGGAGATCTAAAGCCAGCTCCCTGCAGCATATTATGTGCACATAGACTGGCAACCCATAGTTCTTTGTCCTCCATACCATTCTTTTGGATGTTTTAGTTAACAAACGTTATTAGAAGAATTTACATTGTGACTTACAGAGCGCTAGTGTCAGCTGCACAACTGTTACCCTATGAGTTGTAATAACTATGCTAGAAAACCGTTCTTTTCCACTAGGGTTGTCAAACACAAGTTGGCTACACAGAAATCTGTTCCTATGAATATGTGGATATGTATTGTTTGCATGTCCCCCACTTACTGTACACTTACTGTAAGTGCTCTCTGTGTGCCTCCCTCACGTTGTCCTCTGCTCTGTTATAGTCTTGTCCCTAACCTGTTGCTATGAACCATGGTTGTCAGGAAACACTACAGAGTGTAAATACAGTGTACAGCACTGTGTAAATCGCCACACATACAAATTAAAGTAGAAGCTATGTGTGTTTTAAAGGTCAGAATTCTTTTTTAACTCACCCAAAACTGCTTTTTATGGTTTTGGGTCCTGAAGCACTTATTTTAAAGATGAATAAAGGGCTTTTATATGGAATTAATGCTACAAATAGGGCCCCATAATAAAAACAATAGCTCTTATGTTGTAAATACCCTTCCACCCTATAAATAGGCCTTTATACCCCTCCCCTTTTGTTTGACACATTATGATATATAGAGCCTCTCATAGCTCTGACTGTCCCATGATGAACTATGTCCTTTCTATCCATCCTTTCTTGTTTATGTTGAAACTATCCCTCCAAAATATTCCTTTTTACTGCCACATCCTTATAACAGGACTCTGTATGATATATTGAAATATAAATATGAAGTATCCCATAAAATAAACTACTGTCTCCCCTCCCATCCAGATAATAGGGCTTTAATTNAGTGGTTCCCAAACTGGTTGGGTCTCTATCATTTTCCAAACAAAAATATTTCAGGCGTTTGAGTCAAAATCATATAATAAAGACAGAAATACTTCAGGGTGATATGAAATTTTGTGATGCTCCTATACAAGACATAAAACTGTGATTTTAAGCAACGTAGCACAGCACCGGAAAACCCCTCTGGCGCGGTGGCACCACAATGGCAGAGCAGCGGCACATATTGGGAACCACTGCTCTAAGTGATAAAAAGAACAATTGTAAGGGAAATGACATAGTATGGGGATATATTCAATCATCAAAGAAGAATAAAAAGACGTATGAGTAATGGTAAATGTTTTCTCCAAAAGAAAGCTCTTTAATCCCCATTAATTGCTCTGAATGGATCCCACACAATAGGGATCTATACACCCCATAATAAAGACTGTGCTCTGAATATTTTATATAGAGCTCTGTTATGGAATGATGTATTTTACATCTGGCACATGGGCTTCAAAAATCTACCTTGCTATTATTGTATTATAATAGTCATAATATTGATTATTATTATTATTATTAGAAGGCAATTTGTCATAAAAGTGTTGTTCCTGGCACTGGTCTGTACATTCGAGTTAGTATTTGATGAAGACTTGAAAACTGAAAAAACTTTAACCAAATGTAAGAGACAGGGAGCACCTGGTGCTGGTTCTGCCCAATGCAGAGAGTTCAGAACCCTCCTACATATCTATAGTTATTGGGTTTAGTCGTATCGCTATGGAACATGTGCAGCTCGTTCCACCAGGGCTCAGACAGGCGGTGGCTACACGGTCACAGAGACCTATTGCCATGAATATGTGGATATACTGTATATTTGTCTGCATGTACTGTGGCCACTTACTGTACACGGCTTCCCGCGGGTCCCGGCTCTCCTGCCTCCCTCACGTCGTCCTCTGCTCTGTTGCTATGAACATGGTTGTCAGGAAACACAGCGCAGTGTACATACAGCCAGCACTGTGTAAATCACCACACATACAATACTATTATACAATACTATACGTATTAAAGTCATTTGTGTTCTAACCCAAAACTGCCTTCTATGTAACAGGGGAATGGGTCCTGGAGCGCTCATTTTATAGACGTATATTATAGGCTTGTATAGAGCATACAGTGGGTTTTCTCCCTAATAAAACTCCTTTTTCCTCTCTTATAAATTACTATGAAAGCAACTCTAAAAATAGAGCACTGAATGTCCCATAATAAAAATATCCCCTCTAATGTTAAAAATACAGCCCCCTCATAAATAGGCCTTTTATTCCCCCTCCCCTTATTATATGACATTATATTAATATATAGAGCCTCTGAC